>VYZP01036202.1:315-15231 GCA_013400635.1 Hypocryptadius cinnamomeus
ACCTATATATAACTCTTACTTTATCCAGAAGTAACTTTACAGTGACACCTGACCTAAGTGAAGAAAGACATTTTTTTTCTTTCTTTATTATTTATTTTCTGTCTCCAGGCCGTATTTCTTGTCCTACCTAGCTGACCTCTTCCCTCTGTGCTCTCTGATGGCAGGCCAGTCAATTTGTCCCTCATGCAATTCAACAGTTCCTGGGATTGTGTGAATCTCCAGTCTTCTCAACTTTATTTTTCCTTCATGTGGTTTGTGGTTACTTCCTACCTCCTCTGTCCTCTTTTCCCTCTTCTTCATTTATGTTTTTTAATCTTCTGTGTGTTATCCTCACCACCCATAGGTCTCAGCCCTTGGATTTTATCTTCCTCTGTGCTTGCTGAGTTCTTCTAGGTCTCTTTATTTGCTTGTCTGTTTGCTCCCTGCAGCATCTCTGTTTCTCTTTGCAGAGTAGAGTATCAGTTGCAGCTGAAGGTACCTGTAATGTGTGGTCAAATGCATGGCCTTGCTCAAAGGCTTGGTGTGCCTAAGTAGATTCTGCAAACAGAGAAAAATGTCCACAGCACAAACCTTATGAATAGAGCTGATAGTCTTGGTTCTTGTTTCCATCTCCCACAAATTTTCCCTCAAGGAGGATGGATTTCATGCCAAAGTCCTTGTTCAGCACTGTTTGTTGTATTGTTACACAGTAGGTTGCTGTCACTTCACCTTCAGAAAGAGAAATTAACACTTCATGGATGCTTCCATACATTAGCCTGAAATTTGAATCCATTTTAATGGGATAGACACTGAAACAATTTTGTGGTTTCTAGTCATAACTTGTCACAAACATAATTAAAGCTCTGTACATTCCGTAATATTTGGGGACTGGTTTTCTTCTCTCTAAGCAGATCATTAGAGGTTTATAGCATAGACTGATAGTCCTCTACATAAATTATCCTGCATAAATGATGTACCATATAGTGGACATTATTTTTTTGTCAGTGAGGTGTAGGCTAATTAAACTTAATGGAAATTTCCCTTGTGCATCCTTTCACACCTGCATGGATGGAATGATAGAAATCAGTGCTAAGGGTAGTATATCACAAGTCAAACCAGATCATATTTTAAAATTAGAAACTTATTAGTTTCCCTTTTTTCTTCTTCTGGATTTGTAGGGAAACTCGGATTTCATGAACATTCTAACAAAAATCTGTGTTCTGTCGAAATTCTGTCTCAGAAACAATGGGGGAAAATGTCACTACTTAAAATGCTAAAAATTACTTAGTTTCAAGAGCAGAATCAAGGCATAGTCTGTAATGTATGCAGATGTCCCTCAAGTCAGAAGATAAGCTGTTGCTCCAGACAGCGTGGAAAGGTTCAATCTCAAAACTCCATTTGTCTATAACTTTGCAAACACTGTGTGAGCTTGTGTTAGTTAGATGAAGCAGAACTTTTTTCCAAGGAAGAAATATGTTTTTTTTTTTAAATTAGTAACTTTGCCATACGCTTCTGAATAACTGTGTGCAAGCCTTTAGGAAAAGTAATTATGTTTTCCAGTCAAATCTGCTCATGCCCCATTACTGTAATGTATATTTTTAATACCATTCTTGCTGCCAAAGATAAAGCTGATGCAGACTGGCAGTAATGAGATCACCGTGGGGCTTCCAGTGTACCTCTGCAAGCTTTGGGAAAGTATAGGTGCAAAACATCATGGGGTTGGACACAAGTGGTGAATATTTGAACATCTCCTTGAAAGAAAAATCTGCGAACAAAAAGTGAATTTATTTGTGCCTGCTTCCCGTTGGCATGAGCTGTACATGCACACCATGCTGGGTGACTGCTGCCTTTGTGTGCCCTTCATAGGCTCATAAGGCTTTGCATGAAGTCCTTAAGACTGTGGACATGTTGAGGGAGAGGAAGCCCTTCCACACCACCATTGCTGCTGCTCCCCCAGGGTTTCCCTCCTCCTCCAGCATCCTGAGAGTTCTCACTTGAAAAAAAGTCTTGTGGTTTGAGATGGTTAAGGTGATCTTCCAGGTGTTCTTTAATGCTCACACAGCCTGTGGCAGTGTTTGTGCATGTAAAGTACCCTGTGACTGACAAGAAGGTCCTCAGACCTGTAAGGACTTTGCTTTATTTATATATTTATTTTGCAATTTAAAGCAGAAGAGTGCTGTAGGCAGGAAAGGCCTGTTTTGAAGGGGATTATGTTTCAGTCTGACTACTGCCATCTTTCCTTTAAAACCAGACATGATTTTAAAAAAATTTAAGAGAAGAGATAGAATGTATGTGAACGGATGAAAATACGGATATTGGACAGGGTAACCTTTGATATTGATATACCTTTCCAAGTTCCTAGAGTTTAAAATCCTATAACCTGTGTTAAATAACAGCTTTGCAGTGTGGTTGGCAACTTTGTGGTAGAGGCAGTAAATCAGTATTAAACTGTATGTTCCTGAAAATCGATATGATCTCTTCAAGCAATAGCTGGTGCTTTCATTTCAAAGTTCATGGTACGTGACCCTCAGAGCTTCAGCTATCATGCTATCAGGACAAAGCCTGAGCCTTTTGAAGGGGGGAATTAGGAATCTGTAAGTTGTGTTTTCACTGTTTGGTGTTGGGTGCATGTCAGGTGAGAAGTTTGCATCTTTAATGGAATAGTTATCATCTGCTGGTTATACCTGCAAAAAGATCAAGCTCTGGAAACCTCTGTGCAAACTCTGCATAGTTGAACTTGCAGTGCAAGCTGGAGCTGGAGCTTAAGCTGTTGCTCTGAGCAGAGCTGAGAAAACACAGTGAATGGGAGTGGTGGTATGCACTGAAAGTGCTGTACCCTGACTGTGGAATGGTGCCTATTACAAGGACCCAGAGCAATCCTCCATGCTGAAAAAAGGGTTTCTTTGCCCAGGGTCTGTGCCTGAAAAAGCATTTTCAACCTTCAGACCAATGTCCAGTCAATCCCCTGCAGGCATTCCAAGCAGAAGACTTAAACTGCTATATTGTTTCAATGGAAATTTCTTCTGTTATTAGAAGATAGATGGAGAATCAAATAAATTAAAAAAAAACCAAAAAAGCCAACCTTCACATGCTGGGAAGTTCTGATGAATTTTGGTTTGTTCTTTGGAGTGTGATTCATGTGTACAGTTCTCAGCAAAACATTACAAAATTCTTTGTAAATATCACTAAAAAGCAGAAGGCTTTTTAATAGAATATAGATGTGCAAACCTATTATTTTTTGGGGAAAAAAAAGCAGTGTCAAAGTAAGCAAAATTTATTTATTCTTTTAAGAGGATTCATGGGATCCTCAAATTCAACTCGGCATGTGGCTGTGGCAAAATTTTAAGTACCGTATTTCTGGGAGGTTTTGTTCCTTAGTTACCATTAGATTCATGGCTTTATGGAAATGTTCCTTTCTGACAGCTGTGCAATTATCTGGTGTCACTACCGTGCCATGTAGTTAAATGGTCAGCAGTTACCATGTTTATAAACACTGTGTGACATTTGAGCTTTGAAGAGTACATTCTTACTGAATGCTTTTGGAAGAGTTCCATGTGCAGTATTTTCATGCATTGCTCAGTGGAATGTGCACTAAATGGAATGGCAGTGGAGATTGACTGTAATAAGCATTACGTATGAAATGGGAATCAGATTAAACAGAAATCCCAGTGCATTACATCGAAATGATTAAGGCTGAAACCACAGGCAGTGCCACATATATTGCAGTAGTTACTCAAAAACAATACAGCTGTGTAGCTTGAGGAAGTTTCAGCAATCTTCTCACAATCTTCCTAAAGTTTTCTTAATCTCCAGTATTTCTCTTGATTAACATTTACCTTTTATGAAGGTTTCCTTCAGTGTATTTTTTTTTTGGTCAACTATGACCTAAGTAACAAGCAACCAGTGCAATGCAAACTTTAAATTGTATACTGTGGGTTCAGTTGTTATCAAATTATATTGATAAATGCAAAATGTCAGGTACATCTTCTAATTAGCATTCATCAACTCCAGGTGTCTGCGCTAAAAGCAGATGAAGGTTTGGGTCAAATTTACTTTTCTTTGTGTGAAATCCCTTGTTAGCAACCAAAAATGGGATTCAGTTGTGAATGATATTTGGGAGTTTGCTCAGGGATGTATTTTGTTTTTTCCTCTTTCTTTTTCCTTTTTTTTTTTTTTCTTCCTTCTTCCCACCCTTCATTTTTATATTTCTTCCCCACCCCATTAGGCTGAGTTATCTTGTGAAGGAACTGAGACAGAGGTCAAGACAGGACCATTGCATATCGTTTGTTCAGAACATAAATGAAATCTTACAGAGTTTATGGGGACCAAGAACCCTGGAGAGCTGACTCAGACTAATGAGAGTATAGAGATCTCCATGACCGATTTGGCCCCTCTTTTGTGGGAGATTCAGGCTGAACATGCCAGGTTTATAGGCTTGTATTAATGGAGGAGCCTGGAATGGTTAAAGTGCCACCAGATCTCGTGATAACCTGTCAGTTATTACTTGTGCTTCATCAGGACCACGGAGGGAAGAGCAGCTCTTCTCAGCAGTGCAGTTCTACAGAAGTATCAGGCTTTATATTTTAATGTAACAGTGCAGAACTTGAAAAAAGGTCCCTGCTGAGAGAGGGCCGTCAGTAATGTGTTTATAGAGTGTAGACCAAGAATGAAGTCATACACACAGAGAAATATCAAAAAATGTGGATGCTAAAGGCACACTATGCTTGTGGTTCATTAATGGCTTGTAGGAAGCTCCTACGTACCAGGAGTCAGAACTGGCAGCTTCTGGTGTAAGTGTGGTAAAATGAATTCCATCATTGACACGAGGTGTGGTGATCAGGGAAATACAGGTGAGCCTGCTCGGTGCTTTGGGAAAAACATGTACATACACAGCTCTGGGAATAAGTTCAGAAAGAAGGAAGAATTTGGAATTTCTGGCAGCACTTTTTTAGTAAAAGTTCAAATTGTTGGAAAATGAGGTTCAGTTAGAAAGGGACAGTTTCAGTGAATTTTCTATCTGCAAAAATGTATCATGGAAACTCTTTAAATTCCCATTTTACTGTTTAGAGAAGAAAAAAATTTCATATTTAACTTTGCAATTATATTTAGAAATTTTAATTAGCCTGTATTAAATAATAAAAATAAACCTATAAGCTTGATCCAGTTTACTGCAACTGAGTTTTATCTTCAAGTTTCTTAGTCTGAATTATCTTAGTTTTATAAAGTTTTATCTAGAGTTGGGATGTTGTACTGAAAATTTTTGTTTTAACTTCTGTTCTAATGGTACCATTAACAATTAAACTTTAGAAATAGTATCAGTTTGGAGTGCTCTTTAGTATGCTATAAAAATTATAATATTTATATAAATAATTTATTTATTGTGGCTAGTAATGCTTACTTTATTTTTGATCTAATAATGCTCCTCTGGAGATACTGAGCCAATAGGTATTTATTTAAAATACAGAGGAAGGAAGGTTCTAGGGAAGTACAAAAATCTCAGTCACTGATACAGAGAAACTGTTTTTCTGTCAAGTGCTATTACCTATGCAAGTCACACCTGGACAAGAACTGCACTATTTTAATTGAAGAGCTTTCTAAATATAAGTTGGGTATCTAGGGGATATAGAATGAACCCATCTGTTCTACCAAAATTGGCTTTTTCATATCTGCTATCTTAACTTATTTGTATCCAAGACATACACAAAGCTTCTCAGATAAACAGGTGCACTTTGATATTGTCCAATTAATTACTGTCAGTTGTATTGCAGTGGAAACTTGGTCTGTAGCTCTTCTTTGGGATCAAAACCAGTTTCCTGATTCTCAGGATGTTTTCCCGGACATTTAAATGAAGAACAAAGCTATTTTTAAAAATCCAGATTTATCTCCTGCAATGAAACCCAGCAGCTGGACCTAAGTTTGACTCAGGCTACAAAACTATATACAGAAGACAGTGACTTTTTTTTTGGTCCTTTACTGCAGTTTTGCTACAGTAGACTTCAAAATGGTTCTAGAAATCTTTTCTTATTCTTGGTGGATGGGGGAAAGAAAACACAGTAGGCAAGTAATTTCTCCAAAGATGTGAAGGGAAAACAAAAAAAACAAAAGGCTCCTTTTGGAAGCAAACTTACTTGGGACAAGAGCTGGAAAGAATTTTCTTTTGAAACCTACTCAGGCGCAAATGTAAATTGAGCAGGTAATGAATTAATGGAACTGATCCCTTGTGAAAGATTTGCAAAGAGCTGAGATTTAGACATGACTATTTCCCCAAGCCCTCCTTTGCTCACCTTCTTTATGAATAATACCTAAAAATAAGTTCAAAATAGTAAAGAATGGGTTTATCTGTCATTGTCATGCTGTTCTCTGTGAAGAACTCAGCTCTCCTGCAGGCTGCTCAGATACTCCATGATACTCCTCAGATACTCAGCAGTTTTGTGCCTGAGTTTTGCTCTCAGTGCTGAGGGACACATTTGGTACAGGAGCTCTGGGTGGGAGCCAGAGACCAGAGGCCCTGAACTGACAACCCTTGGCACCACAAGGGACCCAGGGGCTTGTGGCCTGTCCAGCTAAGGAACACTGAGGGATGTGGCAGAATCTAATGACCCCCAGATTTCCTCTTTATACTGTGAGGGGATAAAACTCAGGGGTTCCTTCGTTTGTGGTCTCTCCTCAGATGCACAAGCTCAAGCTGTTGTTACTTTATTATTGTACCAAGATAAAATTGTTTTAAGGTTTGGGATGTCTGAGACACTACCATGAGAAACCTGGGACTGAGGCAGTAAGGGAACCTGCTCTGTGTGAGTGTGGCAGTGCAGGTGTGAAGGGGCCTCTGTCCCTCAGCTGGTCCCTCAGGTGCTGCGAGTGTGACAGCCACAGGGGTCCTGGATGCTCAGACAGGGAAGTTTCCTTCACATAGGCACCCTGGGGCTGGCCATGGTCTGTCTGCATGGTAGGGGTCTGCAGTGGGCATGCAGCTGTGGAGGAGGAGCTTTGTAACAGAGACTGAGGCCCGGAGCTGTGGTCGAGGGACGATGGGTGA
This sequence comes from Hypocryptadius cinnamomeus, assembly GCA_013400635.1. Classification (NCBI taxonomy): domain Eukaryota; kingdom Metazoa; phylum Chordata; class Aves; order Passeriformes; family Zosteropidae; genus Hypocryptadius; species Hypocryptadius cinnamomeus. Next base: position 7,331 of record VYZP01036202.1, read on the forward strand.
CACGGAGCACTCACTGCAATGCAGTGCATCTGATGACAGCTGTAATTAGTCATCTCTTCGTGCCCTGCTTTCAGCTGGGATAGAGTTAATTTTTCTTCCTAGTAGCTGTTCAGTGCTGTGTTTTGTATTCACTGTGAGAGCAGCACTGCTAACACCCTGATGTCGTAGTTGTCACCAAGGGGCACTCACTCCAAATCAAGGACTTTTCAGTTCCCATGCTCTGCCCGTGAGGAGGTGCACGAGGAGCCAGGAGGGAGCATGGCCAGGACGCAGACCCAAAGAAGCCAAAGGCACATTCCACAGCATAGAGCATCATGCCCAGTATATAAACTGGGGAGGGTTGGCTGGGAGCACTGGTGGCTGCTCAGGAAGGGGTTGGGCATTGGTCAGCAGATGAGGAGCAGCTGTATTATGCATCATTGGTATTCTGGAGTTTATTTTTCTCTGTCTTTTTTTCTGTCCTTTTTCATTACAGTTATTTTTCAAAGATTTTTTAGTTGTTGTTATTAAACTGTTCTTATCTCAACCCACAGGTTTTATCTTTTTTTTCCCTGATTCTACTCCCTGTTCCACTGGGAGAGGTGAAGGAGGTGACCAAGTTGCTGCATGGTACTTAGTTGCTGGCTGGGGTTAAACCATTGCAGTTTGCAAGAGATTTGGTTTTGAGTTCTTCCAGTGTCTCTTATGACACCATTTTCAAATTATTTTCTGTGAACTCCCCAGTTTGCCCTCTGCTTTGTTTTTTCATTGTGGAAAGCTGAGATGCTCTTTATCCTCACCATTAAGTTAAAGGATGTGCAAGTAATAACTTTTGCTACTTTGGTATCCCCCCTAGCAAAACAGTCTGGTGGTTCTTTTATATCATGGATTTCAGGGTGGCAACCTTTGTTTCCGAAAATTGAGACACAACAGGAACATCTGTGTTTGCCATCTGCAAGACATTTCCTTCTAGGATCCCAGGGCTGGTTGCAGGCTTCCAGACATTCCTGCTGCACTCCCTGTGTTCCCCTGGGTGCACAGGGAGGAGACAGCAGGTTTATAACACTGCTGCATGTCATTCTGAACTCTTCAGCACATCGTGCTGTCACTGGAACACAGCCTGCCCAGGTCTGTTTGAACACCCAGCATCTCCTCTCAGTTGTGTCTGGCCACTCATGCCTGCATCCCTTTTTATCCAGCCTGCTTTTTGCTGTTAACAGCAAGGTGCTGATCCTGGCAAAGCAGGCAGGTATTGTGGAAAAGAGCCTTCCCTATTACTGGCCAGCTATAATATGCTTGGGAAGGTTTTCAGTTTTAGATTTTTTGAGAAGGTCAAGAAAGGATTGATTCTGTTTCTTTTTTTTTTTCCCCTCTGCAGATTTATTTCTGAACATAGCAGTATTTATTGCTTGCTTTCCTAACTTCTTTAATCCTGCAACTGCCATTAGATGAAATAATGAACCGAGTTACTTTTTCATAAAGGCAATGTAAATATTTGTTTTCCACTATATTCCAATAAAAAAATGTTGTCATGGATTATTGGCAGTAAATTATTTCAAGTTATACATTTTAAAGTAAACAAAACTACATATGTGAAACTATCTTTGGTTATTTTTCATGAAGCTTCTTACCCTTTTATCAGTGTTGCTATGAGATCTGAAATCTTAATGCTCATATTTTGATTTTCACTTTCTTCCTTTTTCTTTTCTATTGCAAATGCTTACTACTGAGAAACTAAACAGTTTCCTGCATTCGCTGCTCCCCTTCCCATCTTCTAGTTCTGGCCTGATTCTGACAGTATAATTTATATGTTGTCACTTGTAGTGGTCCACTGAGTGAATTACAATTCTCTTGTTTGGGTTCTGCATTTTACATTTGGCTCTTGAAAGGTAGTTGCGGAGGAAGAAGGGCACGGTCTCAAATAAACCTCTTTTTTTTCCAAATTTTTAGAATTTATTTGCTACTCTGAGATGAAACAAATGAAAGATGGATGCTCTTTAATTTCCATTGTGCTGTTTATCTCAAAAGCAGATTTTCTGTTTGATAGAAGTGTTTTGAAGCATTACTCCCAGGTATCACCTAGACCCCTATCAACATAGAAAGTATAAAAATAACTAGGATGTTTTACACCTATATTAATATTTTTCCATACAAAACTATAGCATACTTTAACCTGTAAATCCTTCCCCAATAGATGGCAACACTTTTACTCACGCACAGTGATCTCACAAATTCATAGCCTACTTTCTTTATATAGGGTATATTTATCAAGTGGGATGGAATAGGTCCTTCAAGGATGTTTCATAGACAATTTGTTTTCTTTTTGAATGGATGGACACAATCTCAAGCAATTGGCAAGATCCTGAACAGCTTGAATAATTAAAAATGGGTGACCATAATTTCCCAAGTATCTTTTTCCTCTTTAAAGTAAAAAAACCTCACTAAGTTATGAACATTAAATTCTTTCTTACTTTGAGAATTCTTGATAAATTTCCTTATGATAACACAGGTCTCCAGAACGTTGCTTTTCACACGGATTAACTTTCATGAGCCTCTGGCAATAGACTGCTGGTATCAGAAAGTTAAAACCTGAGAGCTTTTTTTCAATAGGGTTTTCTAAAAGATTTTTTTGGATTGCAAGTCTGTAAATATGGTAGAAAATGCAGGAAGTTTCAGCTCCCTCCCAGCACGTTTTCGTTTCGAGTAGCAGTTCAGGCTATGTGTTGCAGTTCTGAACAGAAGATATTTAGAGCCATTTAGACTTGACTACCTACGGTGATGTTTCTAAATACATTTCAAGCTATTAGAATGCAGAGCCATTGGCTCTGTAGGAGGAGCGCTGAGTGGTCTGGCACTCTGATGACTAAAGATAAACTCTTTAACAGCCTAAATTTAGGCACCTCATTTTAAAAACTTTGGCCCAGATATGTGAACCCAGAAGAATGAGATACGATAATTCATTTCAAATTCCCTGGCTCTTGCGTCTCCCCAGACTGAGCATTTATTCATACAAATTGCTCACTGTTGCAGATGAATCACTAAATGTAGCCAGTGCAATAACTCTGCACCTGAGCATTATTTAATTCTGCTTTGCTAGTGCTAGCAGCACTTGGTTCTTTCTCTGTATGTTACAGCACCTGGCTACTTTGGCTTTGTCTGGATATATTTGGGAGGTGAATAGGGAGAAAATGTACACGTTTTTGCCCTCCTGTTCATCACTGCTATCTTTCCTAAGAGCTGCTGTTCCTCAGGTGGTCAGCTTCATGTTCCTCCCAGCTTAAAACAAATGCAAGGGAGGCAATTACCAAGGGGATAATGCTCTTCATGATGAAGAGAATTTCTGTGTTCTGTCTGTGTTGATTTTCCTCTTTCAATGAGTTTGCAGTTTCTCTTGGGATTTTTGTCTCTTTAAAGGAGTATTTCAGCTTGGGAACATGAGAAATAGGTAGAGATATGTGTCTTGCCCACAATTCTCTCTTGTGGTTGTGTGGGCTACACAAATGAGCAAAATTTTAAAACACTGTTACTTAAGCAAGTAATTTGTACCTTTTTTAAGGACACAGTGTAAGCTAAGATTAACATTAAAATGCTGGTGTTGGCTACTTAGTGAAGTTTTACCTCATATTTTTGAAGGAATCAGATATCCCTTAGCCTATATCAAGGATGGATCTCCTGTCATTCCAGTGCAGCCTTAGAAGTCGTGGGCGTTTATTCTAAGCCAGTCATCTGTAGTCAGTGTCATAAGAGAAGGTGATTCATCCCATCTGACACTAAATATCTGAGAGGCTTATTATGCAAATGTGTTCTGAAGAGGAAGGTGGTTGATGATGTTCCTGCTCAGCCCAGTGCTACAGTCTACAGAGCCTCTGAGTACCACTGCAGTCTTTTTTGACACACTGTGGAAATTATACAGGTTAAAAACCAGTAACTGGAAGTATTTTGTTCATTTGTGGGTTTTTGTGTTTTGGTTTTTTTTTAAACTGGGTTCATTTCAGTGATTCATAGAGCCATTTATAACAGAGAGATAAGAATATCTGTTCAATAAATGGGGTCATACTGGCACAGAAGAAAGAAGTGGTCGAAGTCAGGAACATTCAAAACTGTGTAATGAACTGCCTCCTGAAATACATGTGTGCACTGTTGTATTAGAAGAGATGAACACACTGCAGTAATTGATTAACCATGTATTAAGCAGGATATTAACAATATTGCTGGCAGTGTAGTGTACATCTTTCCATGCTTGCTATCATTTTATTAGACTATGAAGTGTCTTGAAATGAGCTTATCTATATCAAACAAAGGGGACACTTAGGAACTTCTATGTTTATTGCGAGATCCTTCAACCGAGGTTCTCTCTCAGTACTAGTAGTGCAGTCTTCTCCAATTTTAGCTTCCCAGTGGGTTATACATGTATGGATAAATATGAAAACTGCTGAGATGGGATGTTTCTTTATAATGTGTAGTGATTATCCAAGTTCATACCAGGAAGACAATAACATGCAAATAATAACTTTGTCTTGAGCCTTATGTAAAGATGAGGAGAGGATGAACTCTCATGTAAATGTGTGAACTTCACTTGAGCACCTCACTGTCGTGTTTTTAATTAACTAGGTTAGTTAACAGATAAACTATCAGAGGTGTAATAAGCCAGAGACAATACATTTTGGGAGGTATATTGGAAAGAAACCCAGCTGAGTAGGATGCATTAGATATATCATAGAGAAGTTAGATCTCCTGAGCTGCATGTTCTGTGCAGTTATTCATCACAGGATCCCTTATGCTGATGTACCACCCTGCCCCAGTGTGCTTTTGTGGTACATGGACACAGTCAGGGTACTTTAGTTTAGGAACTGAAGTTAGAGAAAAGTGGCTATCTCCAATTTGTTAGTGTTCCATGAAGCAGCAGAGGAAGAGATGAATAGAACTATACAGAAATAGTATCAGTAGCAATGAAAACAGTCAAAAGCTTTATAGTACATTTTTATATAAGTTCTTTCTGGAATATATTTTCCATGTTTTATTTATTTTTATTATTATGTTTCTTTTTATTTTTGTAGGCTGTGGAAACCAACCTTGCATCAAAGGATAGTCACTGGGTCTATGTAAATGAGGTAAGAAAGTCAAAAGAGAAAACACAGCTTGCTACATTCACTCATCACCATCTTTTGTTTCATATGTTTTGACACACCAAACTGAGCATACATGTAGCATTTTTGCTTTTTGAATGGCACGAAGTTCAAGCTCTGTGGTGTCATTGCTTGTCTGTCTTAGTTGAATTGGCATAGGTTGAACACCAGAGGTCAAGATAAAGCTTCCAATATACCTCAGAGCAGCTGGGAGACTTTTACCTTCCTGCTGACACTATTTCATTAGTTATTTAGGAGGCAGAGAATATCTCAAAAGAAATCTCAAACACAGGCATCTCTCTGGCAGAAGCTCACCCTGCACTGCTGTGAAAGCCTGCACACAGATGCCAGGAGAGGAAAGAGCCCTTGCAAGTTTAGTCCATTCAAATATGTATTCACAGAACACACAGGCTTTCTCTAGTGCAGAACTGTGTTGGTGTATTGGCCAACATCCAGAATAACTTCAATTCAAAGGGTAATGTTTCTCTCTGCAGCAAATGGGATCTTGTCCTGCTACAATAATTATTTATTTTACCTTAGTGCCATGATGCCCTAATGAGAATCTGTTCAGATTCTTATTTCAAAAACAATGAAATGTTGTACCACATATAGTAACTTATAAATCACTGATAAATGGCAGTATTTTATAATTTCCTTGTTTTAATAATGATTTATTTAAAGATAGCAAAATACATAATTTAAAAAGAACAATGTTCACTGTCTTATTTTTATATTATAAATGCATAGCCTCTAATTTAATAGCCAATTCCTTTGTTAATTTCTCCCTCCTTTCTTTGCACCTAGCTAATAATTTTGGATAGGCAACTTTTAATAGTAACTATAAATTGTATTGTATGGCATTAGACAGGCTCTGTACTTAAATAGGGGTTAGGGAAAGCGAGTGAAATCCCTGCTTGTAAAGGCTTTATAAATTCTTTCTAGTCCTTTTTACATTTAAGTACCTCCTGGTTTGTCAGCTGCTGTAATGACCCACTACAAAACATCAAGATGCCCAGAGAGTCAGTGTTTATATTCACATAAAGATAATACAGTGCATATTTCCCTAAACATTTATAGAGAAGGAGTGTTTGTGAATTTTTTACTGCTTCTATTATTGTTCAGATGTTAAAATTCACTTCACGAAGCCTGAATCTGAAACATTGTGATAAAAGCCTTCAGCACTCGTGCACTAATGTGTGCACACTCGTACACACACAAACAAATCACACAGGGTGTCAGTTCTGCTTCTCTTTTGGAAACTTTTGGTTTTTTCTCCTTTGTGACTGAAGACTGGGTAGGGAAGCTACAAGAGCAGCATGTGAATTTAGAGTATAAATTTCTAGTGAAAAATAGCAGTGCACATAATTTATAAATATCTCAAAACGCAATTCAGTCCAAACAGACAATTAGAGGAGCTTTTCAGACTCACAAAATTTTGGAGAAGTCTTTTCAGGCAAAAGGAAGAGGAAATGTCTTGGCTTTGGCTGTCCTTTCTTTAACAGAAGTGTTGGAGTTTGTGTGTGTGTTTAAAGCTACTGTCAGAAGGTGCATTGAGCATCTCCATGGATGCATCTATAGACATTTGGAGGTTCCTTAGGGCTTGCTTCTTATTTAAGTGTGTATGCAAGCACACTACCCCCATGCTAGCAAGAGGACAGGCTGATTAAGTTTTCCATGCTCATGTTTCCAATTAGTGGTAGTGGGAACTGCATGAATCTTTGATGGAAAAGATGATGCTGATTCTTACTGTGATTTGCGGAATGGAATTAACTTTTAATTCCCAACAGTCAAATCAGCTCTTTTTGGTGTGTTTCCATGAGAGTAGAAGTCCATTATGCAAATGGACAAAAGCCTTACTTAGCCAGTCCTTTTTTTTTGTCCTGGGCAAATTGAGGACCCTACAGTTCCCTGCTCACCCTGTGACCTAATGATCCCATTGCAAGGAAAGAGGGGTGTAGGGCTGATTTATTGAAGGGGCAGTAGCAGGAAGAGAGCACAGGGACAATTTTTTCCATGGAGGTTCCTTGTAGGAAGAGCACTGGACTATAAACAGGTTTTTCAGGCCTTTTGCACTAGAGGGAACCACTGAAGGGCTTTGGACAGCTTGGGCTTCTGAGATCTGCTGACCCCAGAGCACCTTACAGTGTGCTCTGTCTCCCACCTCTCATCAAGCCAAGGAGGACCCGAAACTTGGACTTACCTTGCTGTAGGAAGGATGACTATATAGCAAGGTATTATTTCAATAAGAGATTTTATTATCTTCTTACTTTAATTAGATCTACTTTACTCTCTCTGCACTGACAATCTGATAAAAATTTGTGTTTGGTTTTTTTTTTCTTTTCCCTTGTGTGTCTTCCCTTGTGATAGAACAGGAGTTAAGTTTTGGAGGTAGAACAAATTTTATCACTTAAATTTTGTTAGATAAGCAAAGCAAGCTTTGGATGAGTTAACTTTAAATCTATACATCTGGTAATTACACAGCAAATGAGCTAACAGCTGTACTTATAAAATCCTGTTTGCTAGTTTTCAATAACCCAGGTCTGTGCTGAAGTATCTGTTCAGTTTGGATGTCATTGCTGGTGAGAAAGGACTTGGTCATCATTAGAAAAAGACTGGTTAATTGGGAGTTAAATTTATTGTGTGGGGTTGGAATGCTGAAACATTGCCTGGCAGGTTTTGTAGGGGAAGAGAATACACAGGGATGGATCTTTTCAGGCAGTATCATGTCCTCATATGTCCTCTTTGCAGCCAAAGTCATAAAAAGCTTACTTAAAAAACTTGCTTAAGAGATATATA
>VYZP01036206.1:0-12728 GCA_013400635.1 Hypocryptadius cinnamomeus
CCATGGGGCACTGACCATGGGGCACTGACCAGGGCACTGAGGGACTCCCTCCCGTCTCCAGGGTGGCCGGGCTGTTGTCCCCGTGCCCCGCGAGGCCCCAGGTGCCACGGCAGGATTTGCCACGGGATGGCAGCAGATGCTCGCGAAACAGGAATTCATCCCTCGAGCCTCTGAGTCGGGCTTGGTAGCTCACGGAAAGCAGAGATTTCCACAAACAGAGAAATTTGGGCATCCCCACAGCGGGGGAGAGCCCGGTGGGCTCCGGGGCACTTCCCACCAGCTTCCTGCTCTTGCCCTCCTGCCTGGGCACCTTTGGCTCTCCCTGGCCCTGCAGCCTGGTGCCAATTCTGTGTCACTTTGCTTGCTCCACGTCCGGGGCTGGCAGAGCCCAGCCTCTGAAGGGAGCTGCTCTGAGCGTGTGTGCACGTTTCTGTCCCAGAGGAATTCGGGCTGCTGGCAGCTCTGTGACCGTGTGTGACACCTCTGGCTGTGTGTGACACCTCTGGCTGTGTGTGACACCTCTGGCTGTGTGTGACACCCCTGCCTGAGTGTGACACCAGCTCCCATACATAGCTTCTTCTGGTTGGATTTTATTTCTTGCCCTGGAAATGAGCCTGCTTTAACACTTCTTCGTGTATCCATATACGAAAACACCCACGGAGTGGCCTCCTTTGAGCTGCCCTGCACTGACAGGCAGGGCTGGCCAAGGTGTTCTTGTCTTTTTTAATGGCTGAGAAGTGGCTGCTGCTAATCCCGTGTGATGCCTGAGCTCGCTGGGTGAAGTGCAGCTCTCTGTCTGCTGCTCTGAGCTCTCCTGTACTGTAAATACTTTTTTCAGGATGAAAGTCCTTTCTGCTGTTCCTGATGTCCCTGCTCCAATGGCAATATTGATTTCTTATATGCAGTGAACAAGATTTACTGCTGATTTTCTGGAGACATTTCCTCGGACTCCACTCCATCATTCTTGCCTCCAGAGCTGCCCTTTGACTTCACTTCTCCTGCAAGGCCCCCAACCCCAACTCAGCTCCCCCTTCTCCATTCACAGCCTCACCTCGTCTCCACTTTGGTTCAAAGACACAAAAACCAGAACCAGCCATGAATTCCCCAAAAAGGAAACCCAAAGTCTGCAATCTCAGCTGGGTGAACTTCTTGCCAGTTTCAAAGGCAGAGAGATGACTTTGAGATCAACAAGGTTCAACCCCGAGCCAGGAACCAGCAGCTAAAACCAGCAGCAGCCACTGGAAAGGCTTATCAGGAGCAGCAGGAAGTTGGAATAATCAATCCTGGAAGGAACATGGTTCTTTGCTGCAGCAGGTAGAGCTAGGAAATATTTCACCTCTTGGTGGTATGACCCAGATTATCCAGAGTCCAGCAGCTGGACAAGACTTAATTCAGAAACAAAATAAAAAACAAAACCCAAATAATACTAAAAAAAGGGGAAAAAAAGAGGCAAAAATCAACCCTGACTCTTATTAATGGTCATGTGCCACTTTTCACAAGAGGTCTCTGAGTCCAAATGCTGGGAAGAAAAATACATTCCAGAGCTCTGCTGGTTAGCTGAACTGCTTTCATGTGCCTGTTAAAATCCAACCACTGGTGACTCCTGGACTGAGAATCTAAAGCAGAGCACATCGAGAAAGGCTCCTGTGATTTGCAGCTGGAATTCCCTTAGGACTCCTGCAGATTTGTGACTTAGAATTGCAAAGGTTTGGGTGAACCTCGCCCTACTCCCAGCAGTGCCCAGTTTGGTGCCAGGGTTCCTGTCTGGGTGCTGCCCTGGCAATGCTCTCCCAGCTCAGGCAGGTGAGCACAGCCCCTGTTCCTTTGCAGGGGTCTCAGCCCTGTGTGCAGGTGACAATATCAACATTTATGGGGTTTTTTTATTTATGTGGGTTTTATTTTACTGGCCAAACAGTTAAAGATTTGTGTGTGCCTGTGTTCACAACCATAAACACGGAGAGAAGAGATCAGAAACTTCCCGAGTGAACAAGAGCAGACAGACGAGGGAGGATCTGATGTGCAGGCAGGGCTGAGAGGAGCTTTTCCAGGGGAAAGAGAGAAGAGAATCCATCAGCTCTGGAGCAGTGACACACAGCAGCTCTGAGCCAGAAATGGGACAGAAGCTCAGCCCTATTTCTGAGGCAGAAATGGGACAGAAACGGGACAGAAGCTCAGCCTCACCTCTGGCTGAGCACGGGATAATAAGGGCACGTTCAGCCACGGCCGGGCTCATTAGCCATTCTGCTGCCCAATTAGGCTGGCAGCTAATTGCTCATTAATGAGACCGTACCTGCTGAGGCAGCTGGGCTTCCCTGGAGCGGCAGCAGACACCGGGGGAACAGAAGCAAGGACTGAGGCCAAGGAAATGGAATAGCCAGGGAAATGGGCTCTGCTGCTCTGCCACCACTGCCTGGGGACAGCAGCTCGGTTCCTGTCACTCAGCCCCAGTGCCCAGGGCTTCCTCTGGCTGGCACCCTGCAGCCTGGCACCCTGCAGCCTGGCACCCTGCAGCCTGGCATCCTGCAGCCTGGCACCCTGCAGCCTGGCACCCTGCAGCCTGGCACGAGGGGCTGAGGGTGGTGCTGAGCTGTGCCTCCCTTCTGAGCACCCTCTGCAGAGTGGGCATGAATATGGGCATGAAAGTGGGGATGAAGGGGGGGATGAAGGGGGTGATGAAGTGGGGGATGAAGGCGGGGATGAAGGGGATGAGGGGTGATGAAGGTGGGGATGAAGGGGGTGATGGTGGGGGAGATGAAGGGGGTGATGAAGGTAGGGATGAAGGTGGGGATGAAGGGGATGAGGGGGGATGAAGGAGGTGATGAAGGTGGGGATGAAGGTGGGGATGAAGGTGGGGATGAAGGGGGGGATGTGAGCAGCAGCCACAGCCGAGGGTCAGCCCTGGCAATGGAGGCAGCTCACTGCACTGCTCCAGGCAGACCCAGCCCTGCAGGACCTGGGCTGTCCAGCAGCCCCGGGAGCATCTCCTGGGAGAGGGGAGCTGGAATGTGCTGGAGGCCACAGCTCAGCTGCGCTCTGACAGAACGTGGTTTGCTCAGAAAAGCACAGGGCTGGGGATGAGCTGCTGTGTGTGCCCCACGTTACCTCAGCACAGGTGAGTGTGTCAGGCACTGTGTGCACACCTGTGTCCTCAGCAAAGCCGTGCTCCCAGCTGCCCCAGGCTGTGCTGCAGAGAGCTGCCATGAGCTGAACATCCCATTTCAGTCTGGAGACTCCTTGTCTCACAGGGAAGCAGAGGAGCTCTGGCTTGGGCTGCACACTCCTGTGGCTTTTGGAGCAGAGCCACGGGGATTTTCTGTGAAGAGGTGGCTGCAGGAGGAGGGAAGGCACAGGGAAGGAATGCATTTCTCATTATGTGCTGCAGCCTCAGAAGAGAAATTCTCTCTCCCTCCCCAGGCCCTCTACCCCCTGCAGCTCTCTGATTATTTCTGGCTGAGGTGGAAAGCACAACCCCAGCGTTTTTCCCAACAGGGAGTGACCCAGGCAGGAGGAGGGTGAAGCCTGGGCTGCTCCCTTTGTGCTCTCTCAATCAATAGCCACACTTCTGCTTGTCTGGAGCTCCTTTCCTCTGAGCACACCAAAGAGCTTTGAGAGCTGTTCTGTCCCCCAGGTCACCCTGACCTCAGCTGAGCACGAGGGGTGAAACTGAGGCACAGCTCCCTGCAGTCACACAGGGGCTGGCCCTTCCCATCCATGGTGCTCTGGCTCCTGCACGGTGCTGTTGGTAATTCCTGTGGCTACAGCTTTTGAATGGGAAGGTTCCTCTGGGTCCTGCCTTCAGTAAAATAGACCTTGAAATCAGTAAAATACTCCTGCTGTGCCAGGCAAAGGGCTTGGCTGTTGAGGAATAGCTGTGTATGTGGGAGTCAGTCTGACTGCAGAACACGCCCAGGAGTTGAGTTTGGAAAGCTAAATGGAGAAGGAAATTGTGTGGAAGGGGGGTCAAGGGCACCCCAGTGAGCCTGTGAGGGGTGTCCACTGCCACCCCCAGCAGCTGTGTGCAGGGGGAAAGCCCAGCCGGGTTCCCCAGGTTCTCCCCTCTGCTCTCCCCACTGCCACAAGCCAAGGTCCCGGTGCTGGAGCAGCCTGCCTTGTTTTCCCAGCTAATAGAAAGCACATGAGGAGCACAGTCAGGCACAGCCACAGCTGCTGGGAGTGATTCATGTGGGACACAAACAGGAATTAATGCTGGCTGCTCCCTGGCAGAGCTGTCCCTGCTCCAGGCCATTGCAGGGGGGGCTGCAGCTCCGAGCCCCCTCCAGCCCAGCAGTGACTCACTTCCTCCAGCCTTGGCAGAAGGGCTGTGCACGAGGGCCAGCGATGCTTTGGGGCATGAAACCTCCCAGAACTCTTCTTCCCTCTGCCCTGCACCTTCTGATTCTGCTCTGAGGGCAGAAACCATCCCTGGCTGGTCTGGGGGGCCAGGAGGGGAGGCTGCACCTTTCTCCAGTCAGAAGTAAACTGTGTTTTACCACACTGGAGCCAGCAGCAATGGGGGCTGCACTGGGAACTGCACTGGGAAGGCAGGAATAGATATTCTGGCTGGGGATCACTGTGTGTGCGGCTAAAGGGGTAGGGGAGATGGCAACTCTTGGGATTTGGGATTTATCTGCTGTTTGTTCACACCTCTTGCTGGCCCCTGCTGATTTTCTGTAGCCTTCCAGGACCAATGCACAGCCTGTGGAAGGTACAGGCTGTCTGTGATGGCCTGGGCTGGGTTTTGCCTGTCCTCACTGCTTGTCTGACACATTTAGTGCCTGTTCCAAAGCCTGATGTGCTTTGAAGCAGCAAAGTCAAGAACAGCAGGGCTGGAACATCTCGGGGCACTGAGAGTCCTGGCTTAGCACGGAGAGCAGCCTGAGATTTCCCATGCTGGCACCCCAGATCCCAGATCCCAGGGGTGGGAGCTGCCTGTCCCCTTGCAGATCTGCCCTCTGCCCTGTGACCCAGCTGGCATCTGCTGCTCTGCATGGTCCCTGTGTGTGCCAGCAGCTGGGAATCAATTACTGGAGCAGAAGAGACAGGCTGAGGTGCCACAGCCCTGGCACCAGCAGCACAGCGAGCCAGAAGGGAGCTCAGCACTGGCAGCTTCTCCTCCCTGACCTCCCTGGAGGCTTGGCAGCAAAACAGATTTGGGAAGACCCCGGCTCCAGCCCCTTTGGGAAGCAGGAGGGCTCTGTTTTGGGAAGGCTGAGGGAGGCTGGGCAGGGATGGTGGCACCTGCTGCCCCCGAGCTGCTCCAGGGCCATGTGTCACTGCAGGAATCTCAGCTGGGCAGGGGGAGCCTGGAAGGCGCCACCGAGGCCCCAGAGCGGGGCCAGGCTCTGAAATTGGACCCTCTGTCCCCTTGCTGCAGCAGCCTCAGCAGACAGAGCCCTGGAGAAACTCCTGTCAGCTGCTGGCCTTTGCCAGAGACCTCAGTCCTGACCCGTGACATCTTCTGCTCTGCAGCCCCGGGCTCTGACAAACATCATGTGCTTCTAGCCTCATCTGCTGCCCTGGCTGCTCAGCCAGACACAGCTCAGCCCTGAGCCCTGCTTTCTGCTGCTCCCAGTCCGGGTTCCTCCCTTCTCTCCTGACACATCCTGTGCTCCATGGCTGGGAATCCACTCAGCTTTCTGTGCCTCCTCTCTCTCACCCCAGCTCCTGCAGCCTCCTGTTCCCGTGGCTCCCAGTGCAGTGCAGCTCCTCAAGCAGCAGCAGAGGGGAGGCAGCCCCAGGGGTGTCAGCACCAGCCCTGCTTTGCACCCTCAGAGAGGGGGGGACAGGCTGGGGGAGGCCCCTGGAGGTACCAAAACCAGGCAAGTTTGAAGGTGAGGGGAGCTCTGCCAGAGGAGCCCAGGATGTGGGATGCTGGGTTGGTTTGTGGGATGGCAGGGTCAGTAAGGAGGGCACACAGGGCAGGAGACATCATGATCCTCTCTAGGACCAAACCCCACTGACATTTCCTGGTATTACATTGTGATCCAGGTGCTGTTCACTGCCTGACCACTTCCATCCTGGCATCCTTTGGAGGGCACTTCTGTGTTCTCTGGCTGTTCTCTCACCTGAGCATCCCCTCCCTGTTGCTCCAGCCTGTCTGGGCTTGCCTTTCCCATTGCCAAATTCCTTGGCTGGACTGTGCCAGCCCTGCTGGGCTGCTCTGGGGATGGACTTTGTCTGTTTGTCTTTACTTGATTCTATTTCCAGTTCTAAAGCAAGGCAGGGATTAGGGAAGGGGAAGGTGGCTGTTTCAGTCCTTGCTGGTCACAAGCCAGCGAGCAGGGAAGGCAGGGGATGTGTGGGGGGTGTGTGTGGGGAAGCTGGGCTTTGCCAGGTCTGAAATCCTCTCCTGTTTCTGTAGGCAGGAACACAAACCCCAAACCAGAGGTGGGTTTGGTTTTGACCTCGTAAAAGGAAAACAGGAGGGCTGAGCTGCTGCCAAAGCCAACCCCAGCCTCCTGTGCTGCAGCCCAGCTCTGCTCCCTGCTCCTGCCACCCTGCTGGCCCTGCTGGCAGCACAGGCAGCAGAAGCAGGAGCCTGCTCCTCCCCAGATGGGCTCTCACACATTCCTGCAGCAGCCGGGGCTGGGGGCGGCTCGGAGGCTCCCAAAGCTCCTCTCTGCAGTCACAGCTCCCTCTGGAACTTTATTGTGCAAACCTTCCCTGGAACAGGCTCTGGAACCACACTCTGGGCTCTCCAGCACAGTCACAAGCAGGAGCTTCCCCAGGCAGGGAGCAGAGCTGCTGGGTTTGTTGGAAGGCAGAGCAGCCAGATGGTGACAAGGGAGGGGAGGGGAGGAGAAGGGGAATTTGTGAGGGAGCAGCTCCGTATTCCAGTTTCCATTTGGGGCCCTGCTGCCGTGAGAGTGCCCTGACAGAGGCTGCCTGTGACAAGCTGACAGAGCTGGGGAGAAAAGGGAGCAGGGATGTGGGAAATGAGGGCAGGCAGAGACGTGGCTGTGGCAGCACCTACTGGAATGAAAATTGATATATGCACTTTTATCTTCCACATAAAAACTGGGGTTAATGGTGTGGGTTTGAAGAGAAGTTTCCTGATGCTGTTGGGGTGGACACATCAGAGTTTAAGGCATGAATTTGACTGCTCCCAAATCTTGGCAAGATTTCCACCAGAATTGGCCCAGACTGTGGTTTTATCAGTGCTGCACCAGGAAAATGTTTACTGGCTTTGAAGCCACCCATCCCCAAACTGAGTTTAGGGAGCAAATTCTTATGGGAGACATGAATGTGACCCTGTGACTGCTTTAGAAATGTATTTTGGTGTTTTGCTCTAGAAATTGTCTTGTAGGGTCTATGAATGGGCTGGGTGAGACCAGGACCCATTTTTTTCCATCTCTGGCTTTAGCCCTTGGTGTTTGTCTTTGAGGAGGATGGAATTTCCTACTGGGCATGTAAACAGCATGTTTGAGCTTAAGTCCAGCCCTGCATGTAGTGATGGGAACTAATCTGTTTGGGATGTTTGTTGTCTACACACAATTCCCCTTTTAAAAGGGGCTGCAAGTCTGGGGAGGTCCCAGCTCTGCACGATGGGGAAGATCAGCTGTAAATAAATTTGTGACACAGCTACTGTGGATAGCCAGAATGGCTCTGAGTTTCCTGCAGGCTGCAGCAAGGGGTGCTTTAAAACAAAATCAGGGGAAAGGGGAGCAGACTTCCAAAATATGGAACACCTCATAAAGCTGGGGAGGTAGGAAACAAGCTGAGCAGTCCCAGCCATGGTTCAAACTCTCAGGAGGCAAACCGTACAGTACATAAAGCCCAGGGAATCAGCTCAGGATGCCAACTAATGAGCTTTTTAATTAGCTGCAATTGCAGGCAAGGTTTAAAACCCAAAGAAGTAAGTAAATTAAAGATTTAAAAGACTGAACAGAATCGATGAGGGGTCAGCACTTAAAATATTAAAATGCCAAAGCAGTTGACTTTAAGGGAAGTTTGCAGTGCTGCAGCAGAGCCCCTTTCAGGAAGCAGCAGGCTCTGGGGTTGTGGCCCAAAGCAGAGATCCATCACTCACCCTGCAGGGGCAGCCTGCAGCCCAGCAGCCTCTCCACGTGAGCTGCCCTGGCCTGGAGCCTGCAGGGGCTTTCTGCAGCTCCCCTGGGCTGCACCCAGGTGTTTCCCCCAGCCACATCCCCTGGGGAGGCCAGGGGACAGGGCCAGGAGCTGTGCAGGCAGCCTGGCAGCCCTGCTGTGTGTGCACACTGCAGCGCTGACCCTGCTGGCAGTGCCAAGCCAAGAGCTGCTTGTTGGTGCCCAGGGCAAGCAGGGCACTGCTGGCTCCAAAGTGCCCCCTGTGCCCCTTCCTCTGTGCCCCCCCTGTCAGAAGCAGTTCTGAGTGACCAGGATGTCTCCAAAGTGCCCCCTGTGCCTTTTCCTCTGTGCCACCCCTGTCAGAAGCAGTTCTGAGTGACCAGGATGTCTCCAAACTGTCCCTGTGCCCCTTCCTCTGTGCCACCCCTGTCAGAAGCAGCTCTGAGTGACCAGGATGTCCCCAAAGTGCCCCTGTGCCCCTTCCTCTGTGCCACCCCTGGCAGAAGCAGCTCTGAGTGACCAGGATGTCCCCAAACTGTCTCCTGTGCCTCTTCCTCTGTGCCACCCCTGGCAGAAGCAGCTCTGAGTGACCAGGATGTCCCTTCCTGTGCAGTGCTGACGCTGCTGGCTGCCCTCAGGGGTGCAGAATGTTGAGCAGCCCCAGTCCCACCAGGACCAGGTGCTCTGGGGAGCCAGGCAAGCCCAGGCTGCCTCTGGCTCCTTCTCCAAGCACCAA
This sequence comes from Hypocryptadius cinnamomeus, assembly GCA_013400635.1. NCBI lineage: Eukaryota > Metazoa > Chordata > Aves > Passeriformes > Zosteropidae > Hypocryptadius > Hypocryptadius cinnamomeus. The sequence goes on from VYZP01036206.1 coordinate 8,783, forward strand.
GAATCCCCTCGTGGTGCTGGGGAGAGCAGCAAGGGAAGGTGCCTGCAGCCACCATGCTTCATTAAGGCCTTCTGCCTGAAGATCTCAAACAGCCTTGGCAGTAGCAGCTGATAAGGCTTAGCTGGCACTTCCAGGAGGATAAATCTGCCTGTCCTGGGGGAAGCCTGAGGCAGCTGAGGTCAGGTGAGAGCAGCAGAGCTCTGGGTGCTCCTGTCCTGCACTCATCCAGGGGTGAACAAGGAAGGTGCTGTGTGGAATGGAAGCATTTTCTCCATTTTTATCAGCTGTGGGTGCATTTGCCAGGGTCCTCCTTTCCTCCCTGCTCTGCATTCCCATCCTTGAGACTGCCCTGGGGAGAAGCTGCCACTGGACCAACGTTCCCCTGTTACTATGATATTTTCTAGAAAAATCCCTGTGCTAGGATTCCTCTCCTGGGAAGCTGAGAAGCCTCACAGAAAAATGTAAACAATAATTATCTGATTTGCTTCTCCTGTGTTTTGCTGCTTTGGAATGTGGTTTAGACATTGTTTACCAACAGGTGCATGTTTGATTGGTTTCATGTGAATTGTTTTGACTTAATGACCAACCACAGTCAGGCTGTGTTAGGACTCTGGAAGGAGTCAGGAGTTTTCATTATCATTCATTGTAGCCTTCTGTCAGTATCCTTTCTCTATTCTTTAGCATAGTTTAGTATAGCATTATATAATATAATGTAATATAATGTAATGTAATATAATATAATAATAAACTAACCTTCTAAGAACATAGAATCAGATTCATTCCTTCCTCCTCCATCTGGAGACCCCAAGAACACCACATTCCCCTCTGGGTCAAACAATGCTTTGGACTTGACAAACCCATGGGGACTCAGGGTGGAATCTGAACCCAGACTCTGGAAAACTCCTCCCTCTTTTCCTTCTTGTTTCATTTTCTTTCAGACAAGACACTACCACACTAATTCAAAGCTGTTCCAGCTTGGGTGTGCGACCCACGTTGTGCACAGTGGGTTTGTTCAAATGAAGATTTACTGAGGCCTGTGTAGAAGAGGGGAGGAGAGGAACCAGAGGGGTGGGAGGCAAAGAAGAATCCAGCCCCCAGTGGCCTTGAGAGCAATCTGCCAGTGAGTGCTGTCTCCGTGCTGATGGATTTGCTGTCACCTCTCCCTGGCATGAGGTGACAGATCTGTGCATGGGATGGAGCCAGAACCAATAGCCATCCATCACTGCAGGACAGGCAGCAGCAGCAGCAGGCACGGGGGGAGGCAGCAAGCCTGGCAAAACATCCCCACCCTCCTTCCCTGTCACTGCTGGGTCAGGGGAGATGGGACTGAGGATGGAATACTGGGGGTGGAATATTGGAATGTGGAATATTGCTGTGAGCATGGAGGGGTTGGAGCACCTCCTGTCCAGGAGAGCTCTCTGAGCAGGTTAAACACAGCACAGGTGGCCCAGGGCACACACTGGGTGGGAGAGCCTCAGCTGGAATTGAGGAGGTGCTTCCCTGTGGCTTGAGGGTAACACAGATCCAGGGCTGCTGTAGCTCCTGCAGTGTGAGAAATCCAGATTTAGGGTAACACAGATCCAGGGCTGCTGTAGCTCCTGCAGTGTGAGAAATCCAGATTTAGGGTAACACAGATCCAGGGCTGCTGCAGCTCCTGCAGTGTGAGAAATCCAGATTTAGGGTAACACAGATCCAGGGCTGCTGCAGCTCCTGCAGTGTGAGAAATCCAGATTTTCTTTAAGATGAGTCCTGGTTGGATTGAGGCAGGTGTGCAGCTCTGCCTGTGATGGGAGGAGTGGCAAACACTCCAGGTCCTTTCCTGCCTTGTGGGGCTTGTCCCTGATGAAATCACTGTCACTTCCAGGTTTCCACAGTCCTGCCTGTGCTTTTCCCACTCCTTTGTCACGTGTAATAAACAGCAATGAGGTTTGGAGTGTGGATTTTGCTTTTGGAGAAAATTCAGATACTTTTCTCTATGGCTGATAAATGAGAGAATAGGCCAGAAATGTGGAATATTCCTACATGCCGAACAATCCCCTAAAGCCAAAAGCAGTCAGGCACTTCCTTCGTTCCAATGTTCTTCTAAATACAGCTAAGCATGTTTCTCAGTCCTTTGTAACCTAAAGAACTGGGTAAGTCTGGCCCAAAAATCTCTATGTGGAGTATTTATTTCTAAACTACTCTCACAAAGAGCTAATAGGGGTAAAACCCCCACAGCTGTTTGCTGCAAAGCAAAGAGCACAGGAGTGCTCCTTTAAACTGAATTAGCATGCACAGAGCCTGGGCTGCTCCAGCTTTGCTGCTCCCAGGCCCCAGACTCTGCATCTGGTTTTTCATTTCCAATAGGCTAATGTGCTCTGACACTGCACCCCTCTGGGAAGCTGCTGACAGGCACTGTCAATATTTCCTTCTGAAAAAACCCCCAACCAGTGCAGCCTCCAAAGTGCTGCTTTTCAGCTCCAAACTGTGCAGCCTGCACCTGGAGAGAAGGTTCCCAGCTCAACCCCTGCATTTCCTGCATCCCTGGAGTCCATTTTTTTTGTTGTTGTTGTCTTTTCCTTCTGCTCCTCAGAAAAAAAAAGAAAAGGAATGTGAACATTCCCTGTCATTTTTGGCAGCTCTGGACTGGGTTATGCTGATGTCTGTGCCAGGCTGTTGTGCTGTCAGCTGGAAGTGCTCCAATATTCAGGAGTCAGGCACTCAAAACCTGGAGTTGGCATGAAAGTCAGGAAAATGAAACACAGACGTTTGGAGGAATGTTTCCTTCCACTTTGTTTGTGTTGTTCTGCTGTTTTACTCCTTCACTTTGACATCCTAACAGTTCTGCTTTCAAATTTTTCTGTACTATCAAAGGCCAGGAACTCTCCTTGAGAGTGAGAAAGATGCAGGTCTCAGACACAAGCACTTGGCTCCAGGAGCGCAGGCTTTGAGAAACCCACTAAATTCCAAAGGCTTTGGTTATAAATCACAAGTGCTGACAGCAGCTGAGGTGTGTTTTCCCTCTGGGAAGGTGGAATTCACACCATCCTCTTCCATCTGGACAGCTCTGTCCATTGAGAGAAAATGAGAAAGGATACAGAGGACACATCCACCCTTCACTGGTGCCATTGCTGCTGCCAGCACTGCCCACTGGCTGATTCCTTGGTCTTTGGAATTTTGGAATATTCCTCGGAATTCTCTGGGCTCCCATGACCCCAGGCAGCTGAGCCAAGCCCAAGCACGGCCCTGAGCAGCCTCACTCCTTTTGGCTGGGTGTGCAAGGGTTGAATTCACCCCTGTGACATTCTGAGGGCATTCAGAAATTCACTCCTCTCACGTTCTGAGGGTGAATTCAGAAATTCACTCCTGTGACATTCTGAGGGAATTCAGAAATTCACTCCTGTGTCATTCTGAGGGAATTCAGAAATTCACTCCTGTGACATTCTGAGGGAATTCAGAAATTCACTCCTGTGACATTCTGAGCGTGAATTCCTCTAGCTTGCATGGTCCATACAGAATTTGGAGCAGTTCCTTGTTCAGTGCTGGATTATTAAACTTCCTTTTAAAGGGACCCAGGGCTCCTAATCCTTCACACATCCTTCTTGCTGCTTATTTAGGTGTCCTTTTGGCTTAAGAGAACCTTTATTGCAAGTGCATTTCTTCTCATGTTTCCTTAGCAGCAACTCCAATTTCCTGTTTGAAACTCTAATGACACAGGCTATAGTTCAAACTTCATATTAATGGGACTATTGTCTTTCTCGAGGATGCTGAGAGAATTTTATTCTTATTGTCTGGGCTGTCCTGAGTTCATTCTACCTCCCTGGAGTCCCAACCTCCTGTTGCAGTGTCCAGAGTGGCTCAGTAATTAATGGGATGCTTTTGAATTCCACAACACCACCCCACCCCCTTTCTTCATTCCCTTTTCTTTTAGATCCCTATGAGTAAGAATCTAAAAGAAAAAAAAAAA
>VYZP01036209.1:355-19003 GCA_013400635.1 Hypocryptadius cinnamomeus
AGACAAGTCCAGCAGAATTTGCACATTTAGCAGAAATTCTAAATTTAAATGTTTACAATGCAGTGTGCACTGACACTGTATAATTGCCAGGATTTCAGGAGATGGAGGATAGATATGGTCAACCAGACTGAAAGATATTTTTGTATGGTAGTGCCCTCTATGGATAAGATATTTCTAGAAACTTGAATGGTATGGAAGAAAAATATTACTTTTTGTTCTCCTGCTTAGAACAATGAACAAAGAAAAGTTGCTGGAGATTGTGCTCACACAAAGCTGATCAGTTATTCGGAGTGAGAACTTGGGAGTGAACTGACATATATGTAGATGCCTCTGGACCAGGATGCTGGCACAGTGAGACAGATAATTTCTCTGTCAACAAATACTTACCTGTTGTGACAAAAGGAGGAAGCAGGGCTTGGAATAAACACGTGACATAACTCAGGATTTAAGTGGTGGATTGTTATTTTATTTGTAACAACTGATGTAAACTAAATACTTTCTATATCACAGACTATAAAATTATTATAAAATTTAAAAGTACACAAGTTAGCCTATAAAATACAAACAAATGAGGCAGCCTAAGAAAAAGAACAGATGAGGAAATTAACTTTATCATTCATTAATCAGAAAATAAGCCATTTTTTGTACAGCAAATTGGGAATAACTTTTCCAAATCTGCAGACAAGTATAAATTAAGCCCACTGTGATTTAACATCTGATAAAATAGAAACTTTACCACGCGATATTTTGTCCTTACTGTAGATGGTGCTGTAGCATAAAATATGCATTGTGCTCTGACTCCTTATTTTGAACTATTTAGCTATGACCAACATACAAGTCACTCTGTGCACAGGATTGAATCACAAATTGTTGTGAGAGATTATGTAAACATGTTGCAATTTATGCATGGTCTTATGTGAGCAAGTGTTTGTTAAAAAAGCCAGAAAAAACCAAATTATTTTCTATATTGCTAATGTGCTGATGTATTACAGCATATTAAAAAAAGAAAAATTCTTTATTGAAAGAGGTATCAAGCACTGGAACAGGCTGCCCAGGGAAGTGGTTGATTCACTGTCCCTAGGTGTAATTAAAAAGCAAGCAGATGTTGCACTTGGGGCCAGAGTTTAGTGGTGGGTTTGGCAGTACTGGTCGGACTCCATGGTCTTAGAGGACTTTCCCACCCTGAAACATGCTATGAATCTATTAAATGCTACGCCATATCAAGGTTTAGAAATATCTGTAGGATATATTTGTTAAAAAGGATAAATATTTCTATTTTTCTTTGCTTTATATGGATTTATTCCTTTATTGAGAACCAATACAGATTAATTTTCTCCATGCAGGACAAACACAGAGTGATGGCAAAAAATCAAGTTCAATGCATATGTCACAAGCAATCTTATTCCAAAGAAGTCTCAAAAAACCTACCTAGTTATCATACAAACTAGGGCTGGCCTCAGGGGCAGGAGGGACCCCAGGGGAGTGATTGGTGCAGAGGAGGGCAGGTACTGTCCTGTCCCTGCCTATTCCCTGAAGGCACCAGCCCCCTTATCTAAAAGGTTCTTGAGGAGTTCATGTTTTTATTGCATATTGTCTGTGCTACCTGTTTTGGAATTAAAATGCTTTTCCTGTTTCTTTTCAGGTCGCAGCAGCTGAAGCTCCTCTTTCCAGGTCTGTGCTTGTCAGATGTCTGATTGATGGAAGAAAAGAGCTTTCAGAAGCTGCAGAGTGCGTGGGATAAGGAGCTTGCTAGACTGACCAGCAGCATGTGCACAGAGAGTGGGTCCTCAGACACACCAAAAAACCCAGTCTGACTTTTCATTTCAAAGCATCACAAAATAGCAAACGTTGAAAAAGACCATAGAGGGTCACTTCTGCACTCAAGCAGGCCCATCCTAGAGCACACTGCACAGGATTGTGTCCAGAGAGTTGTTGAATATCCCCAGGGATGGAGACTCCAAGCCTCTCTGTGCAATCTGTCCCAGTGCTCAGTCACCTGCACAGTAAAGTTCTTCCTCAGGAGGAACTTCCTGTGCATCAGTTTCTGCCCATTGCCTCTTGTCCTATTGTTTGGCACCACCAAGACAAGCCTGGTCCATCCTTTTGACACCTTCCCTTCAGATACTGACAGACATTGATGAGTCCTCCTCTCAGTCACCTCTTCTGGAGGCTGAACAGGCCCAGCTCCCTCAGACTTTCCTCATATGAGAGACTTCCTCCTGTCTCTCAATCCCTAATTCCACACTTAGTTTCAAATGAAAGTTACCTCTGACATAGCCAGATTTCTGAAATCATCTGGCCAAGAATTTCTCTAAGTAATTTTCCCATACACCTTTGACTGAAGGAGGCCCAGTCTTGCTTATTTCTTCCTTCTTGTGTCAGACTTCCAGAAAAAAAAAAACAAACAACAAACCCTTTTGCTACACTGTAGTGTTTATAGTACAATATCTGCCAAACATTTTGGAAGGAACAGCTGCCTTCTGAGCCTCTGAGACTAGCCTGGAGCTTATTTTACTAAGTGCTCCCACATTACTGCATATTTTATTCCAATCCTTTTAGCCATGGAGGAACCACTACTTCAGTAGTGGAACAGGCCACTTCCTAAGCCAAGAAATCAGTATGCCAAAAGGGGAGATGAGAGAAGAGATGCAAAGTGGGAACACTGACTGTATCAGCAACATCACATTAGAATGAATATTCTGGTAAAAAAAAACCATGTGCCTCCTCTGGCTCCAGTCTTCTCACATGGACAGAAGAGGTTAAAAGCAAGGATAGGATGGCCTAAAAGCAGACTGGCTAAATAGTAGTTTGGTAGCAAGACTGCTAAGCAGTCAGAGGCTAACTCCACTACAATGATGCCCTCAGTAAAATGATCAAGTGACAGCAATTCTGCTGAAAGCTGAATTGCATGGCTGGGCAATGGAAGAGAGTTTGGTCTGCGAAAGGCGCAGGACTGAAAGAAGAGATGGTAGTAGTGAGCTGAGCTCAACCTGTCAGTGCTTGCACTGCAGAGGGCACTGGTCTTGTCTTTGGTGTCTGGACAGCGAGGAGCCCCTCCTCTTGGCTGGGGGCCAAGAGGAGGGACTGACCCTGGAGGCACTTCTATCTAACCTTCTATTTAAAAGCTGAGAGGTCAGCTGTGTTTTCTGCCCTCACCTGTTTGTTTTCCAAGCCTAGATGCTGTTTCCTACATCCACCCCCTTTTCTGAAGTATTTTACAGGACAAAGCAGAGCAGCAAATTTAAAATATGCCACTTCCAGTCAGACACTGGAATAGCAGCAGCCTGCATTATCAGAAAGTTCATTAAGATGCAAATATGGTAGCAGAAATTGTCAGTTTTGATAGCTCCTTGAAGTTATTTGAGAAAACTGTGTAGCATTGATAAAGTGCTTGTGTCAATAAAAAACCACAGGCTAGTCACAAGATATTTCTAAAAAAGAATTGATTTGTCTTTCTCAGCCTGAATTTACAGTCATATTTCTGTTAATTGTCTTAGATCTGTGTACAATAACCAACATGTGTCAAGAATAATTACATATAAAAAAAACAAAACAAAACAAAACAAAACAAAAAAAAACCCAAACCCAAACCCACCACCAACAAAACCCCCATTACTTTGAGTGACTGCTGAAAAATAAATAAAATTCCTGTCATTTTTTAAGGGAATTCTCTTTCCCAGTTGTGTAACTGATGTGATACCATTGGTATCTATCAGGGAGTATGCCTGCTTTAGCTTTGCTATAAATGACTTCCTTGACACAGGTTCACAGTAGCCCAGTAGCCCCACCACTCCAGTGCCCTTCCAAATGTTCAATATATTGATATAAGCAATTTATCTCAGTGACCAAACCTAGAGAACAAAATAGTTCAGGCTATGGATAGGCTTTTAGATGATAGTTTTGAACATTGAATTCTTGGCTTTTGATGCTTTTAAAATCCCACTGAGTACATTCCAGCATTATTGAGTTTCAAATGCTTGTATACATCTGGTTTGTTATATGAATTTCTTGTATTTCTAATCAGCCTAAAGATTTTTACTCTTCTAGTAGATTTCATCTTTTAAAAGTGAAATTGATTTTCACTCATAACCTGGAGTAAATGGAAGTCTCTGGAATATTCTCTTCTGAACTGTGGGCCAGATCCATAGTTAGGGTAGGTCAACCTAGCTGCACTGTGTTCAATGCCAAAGTATTGCATTTAGGGGTCTGACCTATTGATGGCTCCCAGTTTAATGGACCTAATAAATCAAGTTTATCATAACTGCCAGCAGACCAAATACAGTCCTGAAAAATACAGCTATGTCATTTCTCCCATATGTTCAGATAAAGTCACTGTATTTTCATTTGTATGCTTCCCTATGACTGCTAGAAAAAGCAAAGAATAGCTTCTATTACAGAAGGACACTTGAATACAAATTAGCATCATTGCCACAAAAGAACTATGTAGTATTTTTAGCATATAATTAATTAAGACAAAAATTAATAGCACAGATAAAGGATAGCTAATTTAAGTAGTTCCTACCTCCGATAAAATACCTTATCTACTTTATAGTATAGCATTGATCTGTTCTCTATATTTTTAGCCTTAGTAGAAGTATGAATGTTGTAATGAATCTGAAAGATATGCAGTTAGCCTAAATATATCTGTCCAGAATAGTGCTAATTTAGAATTTTGATGTAAAAGTGGAATTCTGTTGAATTTCCCATTCTGAATTTCACTATTATTTATGTCTTAATGTGGATAGTCCATACTTAATGGGTATTTTTATGATGTATATTTTCATCTGAACTATATATAAAACAGTAGTGTTTGGTTTAATAGGGCTCCTAGACTCATAACTTACAGTATGAAACAAAATGCAAGTCTTTTGAAAAGTGTAACTAATGAGGTTGGATACAAGTGAACTTCAGCAGTAAATATGAAAATCCCATCTTCTCAAGGGCAAAGATTCACCAGCCCATACATCATTTTTATTTTCAATGATTAAAAGGAGCAGGTATAAGTCCTCAACAATTGTTTCTGCAGCTTTAAAGAGCTGAAAAGCCTGAGTAAATCAGCTAGTGCTGCAGAGTTTTATAAATTAAGTGCAAGTACAGAGAATTCAGAGACTTATACCTGCAGAATAAAAATTATGTGAGGAAATTCATAAGTATGTCCCTTAATTCAGTAACAGAATTTAATTTTGATTTTATAAAATATTTTCTCTACAGACAGTTTAAATTTTCACCAAAATGCACCATTTCACTTCCTGCATGCCGAAGTCCTTCAGACAGGGTCATTGTTGAAATAATTTTTATTCAAATACACATTTATATCAGATATAAAAGGCCACATAACTAAGCTGTGATCCTAAAACTTTTTTTTAATAAAACACAAAATATACTAACTCAAAATGATGTTATAAACTCAACCACTTTACAAGGCTCTCATTTAGGTGAATATTAACTTCATATGTAAGAGAAAGGGGAAAACCAAAGAAGTTTTTCTCATTTTCTTTTCAAAGATTGAAGTTGAGAGAAAAAACAGTGGGATCATTTTACTATAATTCATGCTTTTCCACTTGAACAAATGCATCTAAATGATAAAAAGAAGGAATGAAAAATATTAGAGATACGTCTCCCAGCCAGCCTGGTGTATCTATCAGCAGAGGTAAATCTGATCTATAGTTAAACCATTTCTGTCTTCAGGATGTTCACCCTGCAATAAACGCTGCAGATTAGCAGTGTAACGTAGGCTTTGATTCAGACACCTTAAACGTTGCTCTAATAATATCAAATTAAGGCAATTATGAAGTAGGGAATCTGAGATGGAACAGAGAAGAACAAAGACTTTCCCCCCCACTCTTTTTTCATTTAGAGTGATGTATTGAAATTTCAGCTTTAATGGCAAAGGTTTGAAGGAAAGAAATGTCTGTGCTGGCTTCAGGGATTTTCTTTCAGCTCCACTTGTCAGATGTAGTTGCATTTCTGGGCAGAGCTGAGCAGCAGAGGATCTTGATTGTATGCAGTATCATTTTCTCTAACAGCCTGTTCAGTTAGAGTGGCTCCCATGACATGCAATGCCATCCATGGTATATTCATTTAGTTTTAAAATGTAACAGAACTTACAATAACATTTGCATTAATTTGCATTTCGGTGTTGACATGAAAAATACGGGAAGTAATTATAAAATAACAGATATATTTGGCCACTTGCCATTTTATGACTGTGATGAGTGACAGCTTCCAATAGGCACTTAGAAATATTAAGGTGCTTGATTTAGGCCAATTTATGGCCTTCTGCAGGCAACCAAAACTCCCGTGAAATTGTCGAGACCAATGAAGAGTTTTACTTTGCTCACATTTGCTTCAACACCTGCAGCACCTAGTTGTGTCACTGCACTTACCACAGACTGTTCTCAGCATGAGGAGCTCCTTGCTTGTCATCTTCTCTCTGAGAGGCCTGGTTTAACACTGATTCTCACTTCCAGCTGGGTGAGAAACTGTCCCAGTTGTTGAGCCCAGGCAGCAGGGGTCAATCTTCTCTGTATATCAAAGCGGAGGAGGAAGAGGGAGAATAAACCCTCATGAAGTTTGTGGGCAGTGAGCTGAACCTGAGCCAGCACTGAGCCCTGGCACCAGCAACAAGGAACAGTGTCCTGGGCTGTGCTAAGGGTGAAGGGATTGCTCTCCTTCCCTTGGCACTTGTTAAATAGCTTCTGGTCTACTCTGTCCAGGAGAGATTCCAACATAAAGCGGAATGAGTTCATTGGAGGGAACCAACATACTTAGGGAGTGGGAGCACTTTCCCCTGAGAGAAGAGGCTGAGGGAGATGGAACTGTGCAGCCTGGAGCAGAGACAGCCTTGGGAGAATCAGCCTTGCAACACCTTCATGGTAGTTACAGAGGAGATGGAGCCAGGCCTTCTGCTGAAGTCCCTGGTGAGTGGAACAACAAGTCAGTATGCAAAACAGGAACAAGCTGCCCAGAGGGATTCCATAACTCCCTTCCTTGCAGGTTTTACAGACCCACCTGGCCAAAGACCTCAGAAACCTAGTCTGAACTTGGTGTAGACTCTGTTTTGAGCAAAGGCTGCAGTACAGTCAGTGTGAGTTCCCTTCCAGCCTGAACGATTTTATGACTTCTTGATACTACAGAGCTGCTAAATTATTACAATGGCAGGTAGGTTTTGCTTTGAAAATTAAACAGAGATTACATATAGATTAACATCCCTGACTCAGCTTATTTCCAACAATGCTAGCAATTTTTCTTGTGTGAATTACTTTTCTTTATTTCCCACTTCATGTCCCTTTCATTTAGCTAAAAGCCATTCACTTCTGCTTTTTATTCCAATATTGCTACAACTTGTAGCAATGCAAATTTTTATATCATCCTCCCCCATTCTGTACTCCTTCTTCTTCTCCCCTCTCTTTTTTCTCGTCAGTATTTTCAACTGCTGTGACATGATCAAGTTCATTCACAAAAATATCTGGAGTCTAGATCACTGTCTTTCTCATTGTTTAGCGCAGACTTTACATGGCATGTGTCTGAAATCACTGGAAATGGTTGAAAACCTCCTCATCCTTTCTGTTTTTTAGTTTATCTCTAAAGCTTTCACAGTTCTCACAGACATTCACAACCACACTCCAAACAGTCATTGTTGCTGCTGTCTTAATTCCTTCTTCCCTCAGTATTTCTTCTTGATGAAGGAAAAATTGTCTCCATGCCATGGAGGATGGTAGAAAATATACTGGTGATTGCTTTTCCTGGCTACTTGAGCAAACATAATGATTTATGAAAATATTTACAAATGAAGTTTCCATAGAAGCTTCCCCAGGATGTTGCCCAAATCAATGGCAATTGCATACAAAAAACTATTAATATGGTAATCTTATAAAGACATTTCTTAAAAGTTATGAAACCTCACACTGATACTGAAGATTTGCTACACAATGAAAACAACTCACATAACTGAGACAAGCAGTTGTAGTACTCATCTGTAAGGCTGCCTGAAAATTTTGGTAGAGATGGCTGATCACAGATGTATCATCTCTAGAATCTCTCTTTATTCTTTCTCCCCAATACTATTGCCTGAAACCATGCAGAACAGCTATCACTATAAAAGCTCTGCAATAAATGGCAAACACATTTACACAGCTAAATAGAGCACAATACAGGGCTTTCCAGGGTTTTAGATTAGCAATTCACACTGCATAGTCAGGGTCAATATAGACAAATTATTATGGAGTCCCATACATAGGAATTCGTCTGTCAGGATTTGCAAACTAGTGATTTCTCACTCAAGCTGTCTTTGGTCAGAAAGTTTGATTCCCAACACTGAGACCTACTCCAATGTGGCTATAAGGCAAGCCTAAATCTGTATGTCTCTGCTGATTAAATATGTACAGAGGAGGCAAAGTATGGTTCATGACAGAAACCTGTTTTATGTGACTCATGGAAATCTCGACTTAATTTCTACCAAGGTAATGCTTTGCAAATATCAATGATAAACTATATTGGCTTAATAAATAAGTATTAAAGCACATTTACACTATCAGTGTTAAGACTGCGTGTTTGCAGTGCCCACGTGACACAGTGAACTGGAAATTGTGCTACCACTTAAAGTATGTTTAAGAAAATGACAATGGATTAATTATGAAAAGGATTATTAGAGCCAACAGGCCAGCATTTATTGCTTATTCAGGCAGACACCTCAGTCTCACTGAGACCAAGAGCAGAATTTCCAGCGGCTGCAAAATTTTTTAAATTTTGTATTTTATCTTTTGCTTACCAGTATACCAAGGATATATATGCCTACAGTGTTCATATTAGCTAGAAGAGGTGGTGAGGAAATAGAGGCAGGAGGTAGTTGTGAACTTGAGGTGTATTTCAGCATCAACATTGTGTGACATCCTGATTCTCATACAAATGTGGGAGAGAGGGTGTCGTGGTTTGACACTGGCCAAATGCCCGGCACCCACAAAAGCCGCTGGCTCACCCTTCTGTGCCACAGCTGGGCAGAGGAGAGAAAAAAAATTAATGAAGGGCTCATGAGTTAAGGACTGAGAGAAAATACTCCAAGGGCAAAACAGGCTCAGCTTACTAACAGAATCAGAAGAGGATAATGAGAAGTAAAATAAGCCCTTAAACCACCTTTTTTCCCCCCGACCTCTCCCTCCTTCCCACTGACAGTGCAGGAGACAGAGCATGGGGTTGATCAGTCCATCATTCAAGGTCTTCTTCCACTGCTCAGTGAGAGAGCCTTCTCCTGCTTCACTGTGGGGTCCCTCCCATGGCAGACAGTTCTCCTTTAATTTCTCCTGCGTGGGTCCAAATCTCATGAGCAGCGGTCCTGCCAAAACTGCTGCAGCATGTGTCACTCTTTCACAGGGTGCAGTCTTCCAAGGACAGGCTGCTTCAGCCTGGAACCAAGGGCCCTCTCCCTCCACTGGGTCTTCCACTGGATCACAGCCTCCACCAGGCACCCTCCTGCTCCAGTGTGGGCACCTCCCCCACGGGCTGAGGGTGGATCTCTGCATCCCCCGTGGATCCCCGTGGGCTGCAGTGGCACAGCAGCCATGGTCTCACCATGGCCTGCAGAGGAATCTCGGCTCTGGTGCCTGGAGCACCTCCTGCCCCTCCTTCTGCACTGACCTTGGTGTCTCCATGTTGTATTCCCTCACAAGGTCTCACCTCCTCCTCTCCTCTGACTAGAAGGAAAGCTGTGTGGGCCCAATCAGTTTTGATTTTCTTCTTAACTACGTCATCACAGAGGCATTACCAACCCCCAGCTTTGCCCAGCAGCATGTCCATCTTCAGAGCCATCAGGGATTGGCTCTGCTGGACATGGTAGAAGCTGCTAGCAGCTTCTCACAGAAGCCACTTCTGTGCCTGGCCCCCCTTTTCCCCCGCTATCAAAAACTGGGCCATGTAAAACCAACACAGAGGGAAATAGAAAAATTGAGTGGAACCAACTCAGTCCAGGACAGGAATGCAATGTGGGAGTGATTTCTAACTCTTCCCCTTGTTTCTATCTCTAAGAAAGCTTCATAATGCTGCATAGTTTTACTCTTAGAAGCTAATTTCCTGCTTCTGGCAGAATTTTATATCCTCTTATCCTAAAGATCTGCAACAGGAAGGTAGAGGAAATCAGGCTGAAATAGTAAGAAGAAAGTATTTGCCACATAAAATCAGCAGCAGCAACAACAAAACAATTTATTAAGACAGCAAATTCAAGTAGGGATGACATTTTGAAGATTGTGTGTGACTTTTGTCCCTTGTATTTATTCTTTGCTTGCTTAGCTATATGCTTATATCTTTTTTTCCACACAAATCAGTACAGCATTGCTTATGGCCTTCAGTGTTTTCCTGTTGTGCTCAATATGTGGCCCTATGCCATAGTCACTGTACACCTTTTAAATTCAGCTCTAATTCAGAATGATTCCTTTGTTTGTGCTTTTCATGCTAATATCTTAATCTCAGAAGTCAGTCTTGGAGCAGTCTTGGAGCAAATCACACTGGGTGCTGGAAATGATGCTCAAAGCCCCAACAGGATAAATTTTTTAGTGGTATGGATCAAAACATGGATGACTGTGGGACAAATATCAACCACAAGTCTAGGCCTTCTTTCCTAATGCAGATGGAGCCAGTGTACAAAGATGAAATCACACTTTATACTGACCATTCTTGTCTGCAGCAGTCCTGGAACTGCATCTGCTTGTTAGCTTCCTACAGGCTTGACAGTGTTTATTCTGCTACAGATGATAGTATCTGATATGGTGTCATTCCTAATTTGACAACATCTGCACATTTGCTGAACGTGTAGTCTGTGTGATACATATTGCTGATAATGAACAATGTCAGCCCTGCTATTGAATGGTTCCTTCTGGGGGTAATGTGAAGTACATGTCAATTTGTCAGTCTTGTGGCAAGCTCACAAATCTGTAGAAGCCTATGGGCATATCTGCAACATCCTTTGTAGCTTTTGGCAGGGAAGAACCCCCAGGTTGGCTCCTCAGTGATACATCCAGAAGTGTGAGACACTGACTCTGTCGTGCTGTGCAGAACTAGCAACACTTTTGGAGTTAAACTGAGTATTTCTTTGTGGTTCTACATTTAAATTATAGACCCTATAGAACATGTAATTGATTCTTTTTACTGCAAGAAACAAGAGTTCAAGACCAATTGAGTTTTCTTTTTTTTTTTTCAGTATTGTAGCAAGAGTTTAATATTTTCTCTCCCTGTTATAGTGTGGGTGATTTTTTCACTTCCAAGTGATAAATGGAGCTCATTAGAAGTTCCCTGTTATCTTATATGCCTTAAAGTAAAGCCATTGTACCGCAGTACATTGCTGTTATGTCTTACAATGCAGAAACAGGGCACCATTCAGCAATCCCTTTGAAAACACAATGTGAATTTGACAACAGAAAGAAAAACTGTCAAGGCACAGTGAAGTTGGGAAAGCCTCATTGTGACTAGTTAAAACATATTTTTGATATCCATTGCAAGTGACACAGCTCAAATATTTTGTCAGTCTTTGTAACTAAATCCTTGCTTTATCTCTGGTCTAGATGGTATTAGAGTATGAGGTTTTTTTTCCTGATTTATGCATGCTTTCATGTTTGCAACAATTCATAAGCCTTAGGAAATGTATTTTGCATTCACTCTGGTTTTGGTTATTTTCTTATTGCTGCATTCAACAAACAAGGCTATAAATGTTTTAAAAATGAATTTACAGATTGTCTGACTGTCTTCTACAGTTATTAAATGCAAAAACATTTGAAATATATTTCTTTTTCTCATGTCTTCTTTCAAATGAGTATTTGATATGAAAAAACACGTCTTCTACTGGTGCCTGAAAATCCAGAGAGAAGCTCAGAAAGGAGAAGTAACTAAAATAGAAAAACAGGGCTTTCGACACATCTTCATAGGTAAAGTCAGAAAGTGTGAACCAGGTAAGTGGACAGTGAGGCGAATTGAGAACTGGCTGAACAGCAGTTCCTGGAGGATGTAATCAGTGGCACAGGGTCTGGTTGGAGGCCTAGTTTGTCCCTAATGCTGTCCCTCAAGGCTCAATACTGGACTCAGAATTTTTTAATTTACTGAAAATTATTTGTCACTGGCTTGGATGAATGTGCAGATGCCTCCTCAGCAACACAAATCTGTGAGGAGTGGCTGGTGTCCTAGAGGGCTGTGCAGCCCTTCAGAATGACCTCGATGGGTTGGAGAGAACTGTGAAATTCAACAAAGGCAAGTGCAGGGTCCTGTACCTGGGGGGGAACAACCCCATGCACCAGCACAGGCTGGGGTCTGATCTGCTGGGAAGCAGCTCCGTGGAGAAGGACCTGGTGGACAACAAGCTGCTCATGAGCCAGCAGTGCATCCTTGTGGCCAAGAAGGCCAAAGGTATCCTGGGGTGCATTGGGAAGAGCATTTCCAGCAGGTCACAGGAGGTGATCCCGTCCTTCTACTCAGCCCAGGTGAGGCACATCTGGAGTGCTGTGTCCAGTTCTGGGCTCCTCAGGACAAGAGAGACGTGGAGCACCTGGAGTGGGTCCAATGGAGGGCCACAAAGATGATTTAGGGACTGGAACATCTCTCTTATGAGGAAAGGCTGAGGGAGCTGGGCCTGTTCAGCCTCCAGAAGAGGTGACTGAGAGGGGACCTCATCAATGTCTGTCAGTATCTGAAGGGAAGGTGTCAAAAGGATGGACCAGGCTTGTCTTGGTGGTGCCAAACAATAGGACAAGAGGCAATGGGCAGAAACTGATGCACAGGAAGTTCCTCCTGAACATGAGGAAGAACTTTACCGTGCAGGTGACTGAGCACTGGAACAGATTGCCCAGAGAGGCTGTGGAGTCTCCATCCTTGAGGATATTCAAGAACCATCTGGACACAATCCTGTGCCATGTGCTGTAGGGTGATCCTGCTTGAGCAGTGTGGTTGGCCCAGATGACCCACTGTGGTCCCTTCTAACCTGACCCATTTTGTAATTCTATGCAAGTTTTACTAGAGTGCAATGAGATTGTGTTTAAAATGAACTCAACCAAGAGCAATAAAAATGAGCTTACTTTTCTGAAAACACAAAATAAAAAAATGTAAAATGATTCGCAGGCATTTTTGCATGTAGCTGTGCACATGAGAAAGCTAAAAAGTCACCTTCAAACTGGCATAAAACAATAGCTGTAATCAAGACACAGTGTGTTAGCCATGAGTCATGTGCAGAGATCATTGAGGATATAAATACCAGCAAAGAATATGAAACATTGCCATACATTGATATACATGCAATTAATTTAATCTGCATTTCTTAAACTGTCAATCAGTATTTCTTATAGGTTAATAATTGTTTTTTGGACAAAGATTGTCAAACTGCAGAATCTCTAAAGATTCTAAATGGCTAGTATGTAAAAGTGGCAATTGGGATGAATACAGAGCAAGGAAGATATATTTCAAGTGTGTATGTTAGTGGCTGAGAATAAAGCATTTATTGCTTTATTGAAGTTAAAATATCTGACTTTGAGAGAGTATCTCAGTTGGTGGGGGTGTTTGGTTGGTTGGGTTTTATTTTTATTTTATTTTATTTTTACTAAAGATTAGTCTGGAGTCAGAGAAGAATAGAGCTTTTTGTCTTTGTTCACAAAGAAACTAAAAGCACTTGGATTTTCCAGAGCAAATACTGTACTGCTCTTCATTTACTTCACTTGAAGCACTGGAAGAGCCCACATATTAAATTTTAACATACTCTATCTTATGATATTATCATTATGATCATTGTAAAGGACACTAAAACTCTAAAATGTTTAAAGTAAGAAGAAACTATGCAAGCTCTTTGCTAAAAGTTCAAAAGTGTCTGGACACTGAATGCTCCCAAAATAGTGAATTTCTTTCTGAATTTTTCCATTGTCTTCTAAGACATTTCAGGATTTTTACATGGTAGGTAGATTATAATGGTCCTAAAGACAAGAAAAAGAGTAGTTAAATTTTGTATCTATAGCTTTGCCTGAATTCCATGCACATGTATAAAATGTTTTGCTGATTTGGATCCCAAGTATCTAATTTTAGAGAGCTGAGGCTGATTAATGGCTGCAACAACAAAATCATTTTATGACTCACAGCTCAGAAGAGAATTTTCGTTCTCTTCAGCCTCGTCATACAATGGCGGTGCTCGGTGCTAATTTTCTGTGTGTTTGCAGAGGGTTGCACACACACAGAAAATGACTGCACATCTATAGTGCTTCGGATAACATGCTTTGTACTGGACCGTCCTGTTTGCAGATGTGCAGCCTGCCTTCCCCCAGCAGTGGTGGGGTGCTCATCACCCCAGCTACTTGGAAGGATCTCCCAGGGCCCTCCCAGGGCCCTGGGCCTGGATTTTCCTTTCCATGATCTGTTCTTGTGGCCTTGCTACTGGTAAGTTGATATATGTGGCTGTGGTGGGCTCTCAAAGGAAGCAGTTGTGCCAGGCTGGAGAAACACACAATCTTCACCTATTTTCACCTCTTTTAGGTCTTCAGGGTAAATTGGAGAACCAATGATATGCTTAATACTGAGCATAGCAGTGAGGATGCAGCACCAGCTCCAGCCAACATATCAGAGGTAAGATCACATAGTCAGGAGCCATCAACAAGGGTTCAGACGTAAAGCTTGTGTCTCTACTGCAAGAGTGCTATGGGGAAACCCTGCTGCACTGGGGAGGAGCCTTGGGGTGGCTGCTTACCTGGGAACCTCCATCACTTCTCTTCCTGCTGGTCACTGAGGAGAATTTTCTCTTTCTTTTTCTCTCTGTCTTTTACATTTTGATTTTATTTTTTCTCAAAGTAAGTTTTACTGTTATACAATATATGCCATGAACTATGAGCTCCACTTGCAATTTTTGTGCACCTTTCTCAGCATTCACTCTGTAACAATGGCTCTTTCTGCAACTTGTTGATGGATTCCTGCACCCATTCATCTTTTCTTACCTTGTGTTTTAAAAAAACATTTTCTGCATCCCAAAGTCCATGCCCCTTACCTTTCTCAGAGCACAGTTGTCATCTGCCCTTTCATGTGTGTGCTAAAACCCACAATGTCCAAAACCAGCTAAATTCAATCTCATACAGATTCACTAGCTCCCTGCTTAATTTAGTATTCAGCTCAGAGAACAGTCTACAAGCAGGTTTGTACCCCAATTTGCATGCAGTTTTCTGTTGATATCCCTAGTCTCCAAGGCTTGTTTGTAATCCTCCTTTCTGTGGTACCTCATGTGGAAGGAAAGAGAATTCACTTGGTGTCAAGTTCCTGGGTGAGATTAATTTTTTTTTTATTAACATGTGACAGGTTGCCTCTGGCAGTGATTCAAATATTCTACTTATTTTCAAAGTTATATTAAAACCAAAACCCAATAATTTGCTCAAAACTAATGAATAAGTCATTGGTAAAACATGTAAGAAAGTCCCAGTGCATCTGCAGGACTTATGTAAACACTTCACTGTTAACTATATCTGTTTTCTATGCTGTTACCCTGGATTTGGAAACTGGATAATTCTATGTTTATGTGCCCACCTTTCTATTAAGGTATTGCTGTAGTTAAGTAAATATCCTCCCTGTAGATAAGATTTGATCAGATGTAGGATTTCACTTCAGAATTATTTTTTATGAAGCTTTAATTTTGGGGACATTAGACCTTCCTGGCTGGATCAGCCAATATGGTGGATTGAGATGTCTTCATCATCATGATGGTTTTTTTCAGCTTCTATTTACTAACTAGATTAATTCTATCTATTGAATATGTTCAAGAGACCTGATGTGCTAACAGAATATGTCCTGTTTAAAACAAAAGAAGGAAACATGCTGAACTTCTTACACAGCCAATAAAGTGAGCAATTCAGCATGAATCAAAACATATCTTCGGGGTCATTTCATGTAAAGCCTAAAGAAATTATTGAACAAATTCTGGAAATAAAATAAATATATTATTTAAATCAGCTTTCAAACATTAAAAGAAAAAGGAAAATTACACAGAGTAACTGGAATACTTCCGTGAAGCTTCTGAGAGCTGAATGTCAGTGCTGGTGGCTGTCTGCATAGTTCAGGTTTCAGCCTTAGCTCTTGAAAAGAGTTTCTGGCTCTTTTATATCAGTTAAGTGGGGCAGAGGAGATGCTTTCAAAATACTTTTCTAAAATCCTTCAAATTTCTCTGTTCTTCATCTTACTCCAACTAATTGACAAGTATTTTGCCAAAGAGCATGTGTACACAGGCAAACACCCACATGTGCACAGGCAAAGAAACAGATAAGTTTTAACACTTTGCAGTCATTCTTCTTTTCAGAGTAATTTACTGTAAAACAAGCAATAAAACCCCCATATATGGTTTACCATATGGTAAACATAGCTTTCCTTGTTATGGACATTTAAGCAGTTCAGATAGGATCCTTAAATCAAAATGAATTCTCAGCAGCAGTTTGGGGAAAGAAAGAAAGAAAGAAAGGAAACTGAAAAGAAAAAAAGCTGGATTTAAATTCTGTTCACATGTCTGCACCTAAAGTCACAGAATAGTTATTAAGTACAAAATAAGTTCTCTCCATGCTGTGTGAATTTAAGGCAGGGATTCAACACAATATTATCAGAGAATGCTGATAAGCAAATGTTAATTCATCATCTATACAATTCTCCTGAAGCAGGCTGTCTATTATCCACGGGGATCATAGAAATGGGTCAAACATGCAAATTAGATCAGTGCAGGAGTTATTACATTGATCCTTTTCTCTCACCTAATGGAGATGCAGTCTGCACTTCCTGCAGGACCACCAAAAGATTTATTTTGATAAAGACTCCACTTATCACAGCTTTTTTTCTACAAAGGGAGGGCAATGCAACAAAGCCTACCAGACTTAGCAAGCTTATGGGGGAAAAAAAAAGGATACTTTTAAAATGTTACATAAGCAACTAATCTCATATATTAATAAAACCAGAAATAGAATTATATACAAAATCAAGGCCTCCTTATACTGCTAACCATGGATATCAGTCCACCATAGTGCAAGTCTAACAGCATCAGGCCTGGTCTTCTGGGGTGAGTTGCATGTAGCTGTAGAGTCCCTGTGAAATCTTGTTTTCTTCGACCTGTAAGATGTTATGGGATAAGGGTCTATTTGCAAAAAGGAAAGACAGATCTCAGCTATTTGTTCAGGAAAACTCATGTCAGGGTCAGAATCTAAGGTTTAAATCTTGGATGCAGAAACACATTTTCCTTCAGTCAGGAACTGAGGTTTCAGGACTGCTTAGGCTTAGCTGCTTGATTGCTGTACTAGATCTAGCCCTTGGACTCCTATGTGCTTTTATAAATACTGCCTGATGAAAATAAAACAAGATTTTCTGTTGAAATGATCAACAGTAATTGTAGTTTCACCTTGGAATAAGCGTGGAAAATTCCGGTAGTTTGTGTAAATTCCTGTCTTGTATGAAAGACAAATTAGGAGAACAATCTTTATTAAAAAAATTAGTTACCTGTAAATGCCTAGAGGTTTCCAACACATCAGTGTTAAAGCAAGAGGTTTTTCTCTGTAGAACTGTATTGAAGGAACGCTGCAGACAGCATACTCAGGAGAAAGAGGGCAGAGATGTGGAACAAAGACAATTGATTCAGGACAGGAAAGCAGAAGTAAATCCAGGCTTGTAGTTAACATTACCTTATGGTCACAGTACTCTTCCTGTTTTTAATAATGCTACTAAAGATTTTTGGTGCTATGTGAAAAAATGGAGTTCGTCAGAAACCAGAAAACTCTCTGAAATATATATATATAGATATGTCTTTTTTTTTTGTTCTTTTTGTTCATATATATCCGAATAGCATCATCATGAATAATAGGCTAGAACTGGGATGAGTGCAAGAATGTAGGAATATGGTTCAGTTGTGGTGGATATGAGGGTAGATCTGATATTGTTGGACCCAGGAAAGCAGTTTGGGTGTCAAAAGCAGGGAAAAGAGTCAGATGCCCACATGTTCAATAATTTTACGTACATAGGCTAACTGGATAGCATAAAAGGATTATGTTTCACATATTTAATAAATATTGAGCTTCCCTTATCACAAATTCTTTGTGAAAATGTAAGTATGTCTCAGCAATACTTTTCAAAGTGTTAAGTTTGTTGCTGCTCCTAAATTTCTGGTGTACTGAAAATCTAATTCTGCTCTGCCATTTAAACTGAAGAATTTATGTTTCTTCCCTTTCTAAAAAAAAATTAAAAAATCTCATTCACAGCTCTTCTAGTAAGGAAAGATTGCTGTAATTTCTTAGAAGTATAGTGAGTAAGAGTCCAACTCCTAGGTCAGATTGGGCTAGCAGTCTTCAAAGTGTTTCTGGACCTGCAGAAAAATACCTTATAGACATGGTAATTAATATAATTATTAATTACTAATTTTGTTAAACAAATTTCAGTCTTGTCTATCAGATTTTTGTAGTGACAAGTTAATTAAATAAAACATTCTCTTAAACAAAAACTTCTGCATATTTAAGATGCAGCACAAATTCGCATAATCTGGAAACAGCTTTCACAGGAGGTGTCTCAGCTGTTAAATATCAAGCAGTCTTTATTTTAACAGGGAGAAACCTCAGAATGACAAGATAAAGAAGATTGCATACAGCTTGCACCCCCCCCCCCATTTTTCTTAGCAAAAAAATTGTACTT
>VYZP01036212.1:3789-31843 GCA_013400635.1 Hypocryptadius cinnamomeus
GGGCTTCAGCGTGGTCTGTGGAATGCATCTAGGCTGAGAAACTATTACGGAATACACTCTGGTGTGAAATTTGTCATTTTGCTCTTTTTCCCATGCTTACACTATCACAAACATTTCTGCAGCAGATGGGAACTGAATTCTTAGTTTTGTTTATTTTTGTTTTGATTTGCTATTTTATGAGTCGATATTCTGATCTTGGTTTTCTCATTTCTTAAGTCAAAGCCATCTTGCTGCTGATTATACCTATAGCTTTTGTGATGGGAAGTAACTGTTTTGATGAGTTACATGCTGTGCTTCATTGTCACTACTTTATGTCCAGTGGTTCTGTTTATGATGCAGTTTTATTTGCTGTATGAAGAGTAACCTACCTCCTTTCTTTTCTCTGTAAATTGTAATCGCTTTTTAGCACAAGGGTATTGTTCTGCCACATGAATATTTTTGCTTCTGATGAAGTTTTACAGATCTGGTTGCCAGATCTAGATTTAAAAGTAATAAGTGCATACCAAGTGCTTTGGAACTGGAGAGCAAAGTTATGGCAACAGCTATTAGCAAAAAAGGCCCTGCCTGTAGAATCTGCATGATCCAGTGTAAATAAAAATATTCTTGGAGCTGGCAGACCTGAAACAAAGATTTCTTCTGTTGTAAACCAGATGCAGTTGGAGCTGCATTGTTGCTTCAGCAGATCATTCAGCCCTTGTCATACAGAGCTGACTCTTATGTGGGTGTGTCACCTTTGAAGTACCAAAAGTAGTCACTGCAGTCCATTGGTTGTCCTGCATGCATAAATGAGGCAGAGACCATGGCATATCAATCAAGGTGACAGTGTTTGTATGCAAAATGATCACACACGTGATAGATAGATAGATAGATAGACAGATAAACAAATAGATAGATTCATTGAGACTTGATGGTTGCAGAGGCTTTGTGAAAACCCTGTGCACAGAATTCCATTTTACTCCATTTTAGCTCTGCAGCTACTAAATTCCCATTATTTCCCCTAAGCCTACAATAAGAGGCAAGATAAAATAAAACACGATTGCAGGATGATTTTGCCTTCACAAAATGAATTTGTTTCTAGTTCACTACTTAAAGGAGATCTTACTTTGTGTTATGAAGCAAGTATATAAAAGTAGATGTGTTCCTGAAGGGCAGCATTAACCATGCCATTAAACTTGCAGATTACCGAGTAAATGACAACATTGCTCCAACTATTCCCTACAACCAGTCATATGACCAGAATACAGGTGGATCCTACAACAGCTCAGACAGAGGCAGTAGTACATCTGGTGAGTACCTGCAGTGTTTTCCAAGCCTTAGGCTTTGTAGTGTCTGGATGCTGTAGCCGTGGTTAGAAATATTTACTGGGCTTAGAGAAGGAGTGATGGGGAGGAATCCACAGACAGTAGATGTTGAACAGCACAAAAACTGTCTCAATAGGTGTCTGTTTTTCTGTTACATCCTCAGGATTGCTTAGTGTCATCTAAATGTCAGTTAAGTAACTGATTTTCTGAAATTGTGAAAGTCATGAACTCCAGTAGCGGTTGGATTTCCTGATGCTGATGGTGTACTGGGTAATGTCATGTTTTCCAGATGGGCAAGTCATAGCAATTTCTTTCCAACTGTCCCCAAAAAGAAAAAAAACCAAAAATTTTAATTTATGAGTTACCTTCCTTGTACTGTAGTCACTTTTTTTCTCATCTCTTGGGTCTACTTACCCAATTCATGAACCAGCTCAAGATACACAGCGGTTGAGTGATACCCAAGAGAACTCTGGTTTAAGAAGTTTCTCATTTTGTAAATTAAACCTATGTATTTCATTGAGTAAAAAAGCATTCAGGCATACATAAAATTTTTATAGGTTTCAGTCACTCTATGTCAAAATTATTTTTGTACATCATTTTGATATAGATGGCAGATAATTGAATTTTGTTTCTCATTGGCATCTCCTGTACAAATGATCTAAAAGTCCTTTATAGAAATCTTGAAACAAAACAGCTTTTTGTGTACTCTGTACTTTGGGACCACAGAATATGTTTTAATTCAAAAGTTATGTTTTATCATTGTAGTATAAACTTTTTACTTCCAGGTTTGATTTTTGGTAGAGGTATATGAGCTAAACCAGAAACTACACATAGGCTTGGTTTGGGGCTTTGTTGTAAGTGTGGTAGTTAAGCTGTGTTTATTTATATCAAACCAATTTCAGGGTGAGTTATAGCCACAGTCACAAGTGCCTTGAACTTTACATCTACTAATCCAGATGCAGACTTTTCCCATTCTGTTCTGCTGTTTTCTTTGATAGTACAGTTGCCTTAATCCCAACCTGTGCTTTGTCCTGACCGATTGTGACCGAGGCACAGCAGAGACATAAATATGTTGATGAGCCCTGCTGTGCCTCTGGATGATCTGAATTCTCAGTGGCTGGGAGGAGATAAGTACAGCTCCCAATTCTCCCACCTGCTCAGCAGTGTTGTTCTGGGAGACAACCTTTTGCCCATTCCCAGGTCTAAAAGATCAGGATGTGGTGCTGAGCCTGTGCTCAATGATGTTAAGACTTGAAATTCAGCATGAAACATCTCAGGGGTATGAACCATGCAAATTAAAAATGAGAGGGTGGTGTTCTCCATGCTGATAGCTATTAGGGTTATTCATAACTAACAATTTATAGTCCTATGCCAAGGACTCCAGCAGGAATGAAGAAAGGTGACCAAAGTAATAAATTAATTGTGTTGAACCATGTATATATATCGTGGTGCTTAGGATACAGAATGCAGGTTGCTTTGGGATAGTTAGTGTCTTGTTTGACATACTAAGATACCACAAAAACAATTTAACTTAGCTAAAACATGTGTATCTGACAGCTAATGTGGGACGATAATAACCAGAACTACTGTCAGTAAGAGTGGGAAATCTGAGACAGCAGAAGTGAAAAAAACAACCTTCCTAAATCTCACTGCAGTATGTTTAATCATGTATATAATGCTTTACTGTGATAATATAAAATCATGCCTCAGTTTAAGAAAGAAATGTGAAGGATTCTAAAACATACTCAAAATCACAGTGAGTTTATCTACATAAAAGGAGTTTATCTATAATAAAGATGTAACAATAGCAAAGAAGGATTAAAATGTATATATACCAAGGAACAATGGTTGAGCCAGTTCTCATCTTAGCCATGTCCAAACTTAAAATTTGCAACTGCCTGAATAATTGGTCTTATTCACAGTTGTTTGAACTGTTAAAGCTGCGCTGCTTTATTGTGAGCTATAATTTTCCAGTAATAGTAGTTGAAAACATTTGTGAAATACTTCATCGATCTTTATTTTTTTTTCTGTTATTTTAGTTCTTCCAGCAATTATTTTCAACTGCACCTGCCATTTAGACTAAAAGTAGTAATTTCATTGTGCCTAAAATGTTTCAGTGGACAAGTACAAATTACCTATATTCAGTGACTTAATGCAACAGTAGAACTTTAATAGATCATATCTGTATCATATTGTATTTTAGGTTCTAGCAATTAAATAGGGTAAAGGCACTTCAGAAAATATGTCTACAGCTCATTTGTTTTAGATGATAATCTTTAATGTAATTAACAGAAGTAGGAAGCTCACTCTTAATGACATTGCTCGTAAAATTCATTTATGGTTTTATCACATTTTGACTGTTTATTTAAAAAATTAAAGTTTTGTATCCCATGTGTCTTTTCCATGCTATGTAAAGTTCCTGGTTAAATTCAACCACTTAAAATGTAGATCAATTCTACAAAGAGGCTACAAGCACAAACTAGTGTAAAAAGGAGGAATGCCAATTTGCTCCAAACTGAGCAAAACAGTAAATTCTCAAAGAATGCAAGAGCATCTGGGAAGGGACTGAAGTTGTTTTGGTTTTCATAGCTAGTGCTGAGGAGAGACTTCAAAGCATTACAAATACGTGCTGCTTTTTATTCCCAGGGAGTCAAGGGCACAAGAAGGGTGCTCGCACCCCTAAGGCTCCCAAGCAAGCTGGCATGAACTGGGCAGATCTTCTTCCACCCCCTCCAGCACATCCACCTCCCCACAGCAACAGCGAAGATTACAGTCTTTCAGTGGATGAAGGGTAAGATTGTGCACCTCCCACTTTAATCACTAGTTAATTGAAGTGTGATTTGCCCTACAAGCTGGCAGTGAGACCTTCCTCCAGCACTGTTCTGGTGCTGCTCGTCGAGCTGTGGCATGGCAGTTTGGAGAGCACTTAGTGACAGTGATGTGCACCCACTCAGCACATCCTTACTGAGCTGTTCTCAAGAGCACAGAGAACAATGGTTTTTTTCTGGGCTATTAATACATGTATCAGATATGCTAATTACACAGTACAAATTTAAGTCCTTATTTTCTTAAAAAATTAATTTTAGCTATGACCAAGAAATTCCTTGTCCTGTGCCACCTGCAAGGATGTATCTGCAGCAGGATGAGCTAGAGGAAGAGGAAGAAGATGAGCGAGGTCCTACTCCACCTGTCCGAGGAGCAGCTTCCTCTCCAGCCGCTGTCTCCTATAGCCATCAGTCAACTGCCACTCTCACCCCCTCTCCCCAGGAAGAACTCCAGCCCATGTTACAGGACTGTCAGGAGGATCTGGGACACACACAACACCAACCTGACCGGAGGTGTGTGAATGCAAATGTAGCGAGAGAGATGTGACAAGAGTCATCCGAGCCTCACTGAAAATTCCTGTTGAATTTAGTGAGGCCAACAATTTCCCCATTATTCTGTTGCTATTTAACTTCTAATCCAGGATGCTAGAACTATTTTTACCTAAGAAATAAGTAATTAAGTTGCTTTATTATTGTACTGCGGGAAGAAATGCAGTATATCACTTTAGGGTATGTACGATGCTGACATAAGTTAAATTCACAGTCATCAGGTTATTAAAGTGGTATCGTTAGCACAGCTTACCATATAATTACAGTTCCATTGTTTCCAATAGATTTACTGCATTATTACCATAAAATAGCATGCATTATTTCACAGTAACTGTGCAATTAACTTGTCACCAATATGTATGAATATATATAAATATATAATTTATATAACCTATAGATTTTCCTCCTCTCATAAATCCTAATACAGGAAATTACTGCTTGCAAAATTTTCTTAACATTTCCATCTAACCTTATTTAAAGGAATGACCAACATTAATAAAGACAGATATTTGCTACAGGGAAATTTTGTTTCTTCTCTGAGTTGCTTTTACAACTGTTTTGCATATAAACTCTCACAGCTTCTCTCCCATAAAACAGTGAATTCTGAATGAGCCCTTTTATGTATGATGCTTACATCTCTTGGCTTTTGTTAAGAAGGCAGAGCTTTTCCATCCCAAATGATGGGCTTTTATTATCTTTGTCTTCCAGTGGTTTGCACATACTGTTTATTACCACAAATATATAAACTTGCTGATAGCATTCTATGTAGAATTTCTATTTTTAGCAAAATGCAAGCCTCTTACAATTAAATTTATATGATTTTTCTAAGTACACTGTAGAGCTTTGATTTTTTCAACATAAGTTACTGGATATTTATAGATGTATTTTCCAGAATGTTTTTTAAAAGGTCATCTTTATGGTTCCCATTTTGTAAGTAGGCAGTAGTTATACATCTTTTTTTAAAGGGGTCTATATCTGCTTTTGCTTTAGCTCCCCCCTATTTGATTTGCCTTGGTTTGTTTCCTTTACTCTTTATGGTAACACTTGTACTGTCTGTATTTTCCTCCTTTCCTCTTCTTTCCTTTCCTCTTCCTTATCTTCCTGAGTCTTTAAAATCACTCTTTGCATTATTGGATGGCTAATTTCCTATAATTTCCATTGACCTTGGTACGCTGGTCCAGAGAAGTGTTCATTTTAATCACTTAAATTTTCTGGATTATTTGAGAGGTAAGACTAGGTGGACACAAATGAAAAGGGGAAAAGCTAAGTCATCAATAGTCTTGAGTGACTTTCCAGAATCTCTCTGTTTTTCTGGAGACTGGGACATGTGTCCTGACATACAGAATGGAGTAGACACAGAAGCAGATGTACATAAACATGCATAACCAGCCAGCAACTGCCTGGAAAGTAGAAAGTTTGCTCAACACAAAGACTCCTGGCTGGTCACTATCAATGCCATCAAATCTTAAAGTGGCAGAGGGAGCTGGAAAGATGCTCCAATTTAAGCTCCCCGGGCATACCACTTACTCTTTTTGTGGACTGAAAAAAATAAAATGTATATTTATTTTGTTCCGCCTACAATGGCTAAATCTAGCTTTGCTGAAAATCTTAGAATTTGTTAGTGACTAATTTTGTCTTTTCCATCTTACTTTTTCAAACGTTTTCACTTTTCTTTTTGTTGCATCCATCTCATCAGTTTAAAAGTAGTCATATAATTCTATTTATTTGATTTGTAAGGCTTGGATGGCTACCTGTTCCATCTGCTGGTGTTGATACAACCCAGGGCTGCTGTTGAGGACTTGGGTGTCCTGTGCTCAGCAGCTGTAACCCATTTTGGAAGGGTGGGGTCCTGTTTCAAATGTGGTGTGGCAATAATTTCAAACTAAGAATACATTCCAAGTGGTGCCCTTCCACATTGATTTTGAGTGTTTTATAAACGGTGTATAGTGAAATTGTAAATGGTGTGTAGTGAGCATAATGCCTGAAATGCTGTTTTTCATACTTTTTATTAGCTTTACTCATAGTTCTGCTGGGTATTATTTCGTTTGCTAGTCAGAACCAGGCATCTAGAATAGGATTCTGGTGGTGAGGGTGTACTGTAATATTTCTCTGTCTGGTGAACTTGCTGGAAATATAGCAAACTGAAATACAAACCTGTGGTCTGGAAGAGTCAAAAAGCAGAGAAAAAACCTAAAGATTTAGTGGGATAGCAGGTGGTATGTTGAACCCAGAGCTGAGATAGGAGACAATGTCACTGTGAAAGCAAGAACCTGCATCAGATAAAAGGAAAAGAAGTATTGTTAATTCTGTATGCCTGTGAACCAGCTGCTCTCAATTAGCCTATCCCTAAAGGTTGGCAGCTGAACTACATTTTCAAGAACCGTAACATATTTTGTAACCAGTTGCCTGTCTTCTAATACCAAAACCTAGAGAATAGACAAATATATCACAAGGACATTTGCCACAAGAGCTTTAAATTAAGGCCATAAGACTTTATTGGGCAAGGTCTCTAGTCAAAGCAGGCACAGATTACAGGCAGCAACAGCTTCTGGGATTTGGGGGTGCTGTTATAAAATGATTATTGGATATTTATCCCTATTTTTCATTCTGTTCAGTATTTAATGCAGCAAGTGAGAAACAGTAATGATGTAGTCCAGGGAGGATCCAATTGGCTCTTGCTATAAAGTATTAGGTCTTTCCTTGCTAGCATTCCTTTCCAAAATTAATATATATTCCCATTTATTAAAATTTAAATTTTAAAAAAACAACCAAAATTGCATGTCACCCATACAAGAGAGTTGATTTAACCATGAGAGTCACCATTTCTCAATGAGATAATAAGAGGGCAAAGATGACAAAGGAAAATTGCTTTTAAATTTTTTTCAAAGCAGACTGCAGTAGAAATTCCTGGTGAGCACAGCCAGCAGAGAACAGGAGAACCATTACTGCAGAAAGTCTGTTTTCCTGACTGACAAATGGCACTTAAAGAGCGTGTCTGTGGCCCCATGAAGAGCTGTTGACAATGTTGCTACCTGGAACTTCTGAGTGAAGTATTAACTAATCTTTAACATTGATCTGATATCTTATACTTTGCCTCCTTAAGCTGGAGATACCATTACTGACAAATTCAAATCAAAATTAGTTAACCTATACATCTGTATGCATGTTGGTACCCCTAAGGCCTAGAACTAACAGTATGGTAGAAAATTCTTTTATTTTTTCAACTTGGTCAATTTTAAAAATAATGAAATTGCAGTTTCTCTTTTCATATCTTTCTGAATCACCAGCATGGGTGGAAGGAAGATAATGTTAATGGAGCAATCTATTTGGATAGATGCATCTGTTGGCATTGATAGTTTCAAGCTATATGTTTACAGTTACTTCTTTTGCTTATACTCTCACGGGTGCACAAATATTTTTTTTAATAGCCACGTGATCTGTAACCAACTCTTTGCTTAGCTCTACATGTGTTATTTAGGGAAAATGAGCAGCTTTATCATTGAAGTCAGTGATAAAGGAACTGTATTGAAAAATCAGATTTCTTTGTGATAGATTTCAAGCTACATAGCTGTCAGTTCTGATTTACAGCAAAAGTATGAACTAGAAAAAACCAAACCTGAGCATTTCAGATATAAATTAGGTTGATTTAAAATGGCCGGCCAAGCTTGCTGGGAAACAAAAAAACCTGTTTTCATCAATCTGCTGTTTCCTCTGACTTGGTTATGCGATTTCAATTCTTCTCACCCTTGTGTTTTTATGCAGACGTCAACCTGTGAGTCCTCCACCCCCTCCAAGGCCCATCTCCCCACCACATACCTATGGATACATCTCAGGGCCCTTGGTCTCTGACATGGACACCGACGCCCCAGAAGAGGAGGAGGACGAGGCAGACATAGAGGTTGCCAAGATGCAGAACAGGAGGCTCCTTCTGCGTGGCCTGGAGCAGACCCCTGCCTCCAGCGTTGGGGATTTGGAGAGCTCCGTGACAGGGTCCATGATCAATGGCTGGGGCTCGGCCTCTGAAGAAGACAACATCTCCAGCGGGCGCTCCAGCGTCAGCTCCTCCGACGGATCGTTCTTCACCGACGCCGATTTTGCACAGGCCGTCGCAGCGGCCGCCGAGTACGCCGGGCTCAAAGTGGCCAGGAGGCAAATGCACGAGGCAGCAGGAGGTGAGTTGTCCCCTGCTCCATGGGAGAACCAAAAAAGTGGCCACTGTGAAATGAACCTGTCCACAGGCGCTTTCTGAACTCCCGTTCTTGGGATGTTTAGAAGTCAGGAAGAGGCAGGAGAGGAGTTTTGGTGAAACAGTTTAAATAAATTGCTGCTCTACGGTGTTTTTCATAAGTAGTTCCTAGTTCTTTGGTCTCACTGATCACAAACACCAACCTGCTGGTGGATTTGTACTCAGAACTAAATGAGAGGGGGTAAAAAAAAAAGGATTATAGAAGTCTATCTTTCCCCAGTATAAGGCTCCCTGTGTTTTCAGTTACTCTGAAGAGTGTTTCAGTCACAAGAGAAGATTTAATACCTCTCTCTTGAAATGTCCAAATAAATAGTAAATTTTTAAATTAATATTTTCCCTGGATTTGGATTTTTTTTTTTTCTTGAGGAATTCTGTTCAGGCTTTTATTCTTTTATTGGTGGGATGAACTGGCTTTATGTCGGTTTCATATTTTGATAGCTGTTATGAGTTGCATTTTAAATTATAGATTATGCATATGCAGCAAGGCCTTATGCATATGTTTCTGTTTTCACTTTTCCTTTCTCCTGAAACAACACTGAACATATAAAACATGATATTTGAAATATTGCATTTTTTACAATATACTGGATACTAGTAGTGCTGGATACATACAGTAACCTTACTAGGCAAGATGGATATTGTTATATTCATCTAAAAACTAAGAATACAGCAGGCTGGCATGCAGGTTTCAGGCAGTTCCATGAATGTTTTGACAATCAATCCTATTAAACTGCCAGACCTGCAGAAGAGATACTCTGTCACAACTGTGTCCACCCTGACTCCACAGATTTTCAACCTTCCTCCCACTTCAGATATCCTCTCCCAGTTAACAGTCCTTTGTTTCATTTCAACACAGCTGTTCATCATGAAGAGTGAGGGGAGGTAATTTAGTAATTCTGGATGAAATCCTGACCGATTGAAGTAGGTGGCAGAACTCCCATTCGTACCCACGGGGCCAGGATTTTATCCATTTTGTACAAATAAATTCCTATAAATATGTGTAGAGATTTAGATGTTTAGAAAAGGTCTTTTTACATATATTCTTTACAATATTTTTACAACAGTTAAGTTCATGTTATGCAGTGATTTATAGATATTGGTATTACGTGCACCTGACTGCATGTCCTTAAAATGTGACACTTCTTATCTGCAAATACTCTGTGATAAAATGCCAGCAATCCAGCCTCAATACATTCCTGAAAATTCACTCAAAGTGGCAGAGGGGACTTCTGTACCCAAGACCTGCTGGTCACTTGCTCTGCTTATTGCGGGGATGACTTCGTGTGGCCCAAGCTAGGGGAAGGGGAACCTGAAAGGGAAACGTTGTGCTCTTTCCAGAAACTGGCTGAGTGGGAATCCTGCTTGTGCTTGCCTGCTGATGGATTTTGCTCCTGGGGCAGGAGCTACCAGCTACCAAGCAGCTGGATAATTTCTGTGCAACCAAGCCAGCCTGCTTAATGATAGGATAGCAAATGCTTCGATTTAGTTACAACTCATTCTAAAACTGGATGAGCTTTACTATTGTTCCAACAGTGTATTTTTAGGTTTTGTATAGCTAGAGCATTCTGATGTGAAAAGAAAAAGTATGAAAGGTCTTATTTTAGGTAAGAAGAATAATTGCTATTGTTCTATAACCATTTGCAGGCCGTAGACATTTTCATGCATCACACTGTCCCAGACCCACCAGCCCTGTATCTACCGACAGCAACATGAGTGCTGTTGTAATACAGAAGGTCCGACCTGCCAAAAAGCAAAAACACCAGCCAGGACATCTGCGCAGAGAAGTCTACACAGATGGTGAGTCCACTGAAACGGGTGAAAGCCTCAGTGAACCTTTCTAAATACGCATTCAGTGCGTGCGCGTGAAATTTTTCCACAGAGATAACGCTGTGTTTCAGAATTCAGTGATTTGTGTTTCCTGTTGCTAAACAAGCTGAACAGTTTAATCATTTTAAATGCCAGAGTTCCTTAATACTGTACATTGATGCTGCCACTCCAGAGCCTTGCACCTGTTTTCTATAGAGTCCTAATCGGCTAATTACCGTCATTAGTTAAGAGCCCAGATAGCTTAAATAGTACAGTCATTGAGAATAATGCTTGGTTAGGATTAAAATCCTCGTTCACATGACTGACTATTAAAACCTTCAGAATGTGTCTTTTCCTGAAAAAAAGCAATTCACTGTTCAAATGGTGGACAGCACAAATTCAGTGAATTGTAATCCTGACTGCAGCATTGTTGCAAGCGGTTACTTTGTGAGTGAAAGCAAAATCTAATCATCTTCTCTCGTGCCTTCACACACAATATCAACTCTTGCTGAAAAGGTAGTGCTTGTATTCTCTTGGGGGTGTAGGATGATAATGCAAACATTGTGATGTTGTCTAGAGAGAGCCTTTAATGAAAATGCCTCAGGTGGTGCAGCTTTTATTAAAGCACTGCCTTCCAGTTGTATAAAACAATCTGTGGGCTTTGTTGGAAATTCATGTAAGATAAATTCCCCAAGACTTAACCCATCTTGTCAAGTTTGCAGAATTTGCTAACAGGAGGGAGATGTGGGGGAAGGGGAGGGGAGGAAAGGGAAAAGGAGAGAAGGGCAGAACTCCCCACCTCCTGCTTCTCTGCAACAACAATCTGATTAGGACTTTCATTACCAGCCTGATATTTTTCAAAGAGGGGCATCATTTGCCATTATCATATGAAAGGCTAATATTATAGATCCTTATCCAGGGTTACAAGAAGGGAGTTTTGAACCACTTCTCCCTGTGATTCCTGCCACTTGACGAAAAAATTTAATACAAAGCTCAAAGCACGATGAGCAGAAGTAATTTAGCAATGAGTGGTTGTCCGTGCTATTATCTGTACTTTATTCGGAGTATTTTCTCTCAGTAGCATCTATGTGATATTGGGCTGCGTTAAATGCTGGCATGACACGGTGCACCTGGGCCTCTTGGCTTGTGCCCAGGCCCCTTCTGTCAGCGAAACTGAGCTGTTGGAATATTATCTGATTTCAAGAGGTTATTACAGTGCTTTTGTGCATGTTTGCTTCTGTGAAAGAACAACACAAGGTGTAAATCCCAAAACTGTACCAGAAACGTTATGTTTATGAGACTCTTGTAATGGCGTTTCACAGAATTTTTATTGACATTTTATCAGCTTTTATTCTCTTGAAGAGAATGCTCCTAACTGAATAATTGGCAGAGCATCAAGCCTCAATACAAACACATTAGCTAGGACATCAGAAATAAATAAATAAAGGTGTTTTATGTGGCCATTTGCTTCTAACAAGGAGATAACTAAGAGATGGGCCTGTATTTGATGACAGGTTTTTTGTGAAAGTAGTTATTACAGAGTTAAATCATAGAGCCATTGTCATTAGATATTACAATATAGATTTGACAATCATGATCAATATTTGTTTTGTGTTATGTAGCACCTGCTTACTTCAGCATATTTTCTAATTAGGTAAGAATTTCCACTAACCTTTTTATAGTGCAATACAGTGTGGTCATTCAGGGAATGGCGAATTATGGCTTTAATTCCTGCAGATCTAATAAAATCCAGTTCAAAGGTTGAAGGACTTGTATGCTTTTGATATTTTTTTAAAATTATTATTTTTTCCCCTCAGTCTATTTGCATAAGTGTATTTGGAACCTTACTGTATATTCCAACCATTCACTTTAATAGCCTCATCTACTATATTTTGACCCTTTAGAATTAGCTATAAAGTAACATGTAGTGATTGTTTTCCTTAGGTAGAGAAAAGTGGTATGGATGCATGAATGAAACATTTAAGCACAACTGACCTTTCTGAGATACACTTAGTTTTTTATACTGGCTTGATGACTATTATTTATCTTCTTTTATAAAAGAGTGCCTGATACAGAGTTGCTTTTCTTCCTCATAATGAGTAAACATATATGTGTTTGTAGTAGTAGGGGAATAAAAAGAAGAAGCATTCAATTAATACTAAAAAGAGAAAAATATCTTCCTTCATTACTTTCTCAGCCTCTAAAATGGAATTTTAAAGAATTGCATATAAAGAATTTTCTACTGTTCCCAAATTACCTGAATTAGTACTTGCTAGTACTTCTATGAAATACAAGTGTAATGAAGAATTTAAATTATTAGTGACAGGAAGGATATATAAATAAATTAAAGATTTTCATTAGTAGTTGAAAATGCCAGGAGTATTATCAGCAGCAATATATATAAACCTTTCAAAATTCTCTTTTTTATTTTCATCAAACAGACAAATCTGTGAAAGAGGTTGGTCTTTCTGAAGGTGTCTTTGTTCCTAATGTAGCAATAAAAGGCCTACTACTACCTATTTTTAAATAAGAGTGCTCTCTGATCTACTCTGCATTGTCCAAGTAGTAAAAATTTTGTATTTTCTGTGAGCATTAGTTCAAGTCAGTTGCTACTTTATGTACGATGGGATTTCAGCTCATTTGTTTTGTTCCTTGACAGTCATCCAGGCAATGAAATGTTCTTGATATTTGTTGCTAAAAATCTTTGCACAGTAGGTGGTAAGGATTAAAATGTATGAATTTTTAATTGCTCTTTATCTAGCCTTTTAGGAGAGTTTACTAAGAATGCATTACAAGAACCAACTAGCAGATGTAACCTCCTTCTCAACCTAGACTGACCTACTTACATATTTAATTTAGAAAACTAAACTTTAAGAGAATATGTTCGTCTTTTCTAAAAATATATATGGGAGACTTTCCTCTGAACTGTCTTGAATTGATTTATCAGTTGTTATAAACCCTAGAATTGTAAGCATTTAGATAAAAAGGATAAAAGTACTTTGCCATTGTTCTGATTCAGTAGGTCTTTCAATAGAAATTATGCCTTTCACAGTTCACATGAGATTTTAAATCCTGATTCTTCTTTAAATCTCTGAGTGAGGAAAAAATACTAAACAGTTTTGCAACTAACTGGCTGAGACTGTAACTGAGTTATTTAGCTGTGTTACCAATGACATGATGTCAGGGCAGCTGAATTTCTCACAAAAGGCAGTTGAACATCTGCCAAATATTCCTTGAATTTTCACTTGGAAGTGTTAAGCCTTTATGCATGCCAACACCATTTGTACTTTTGTCTCCCTCTGCCTGTGCAGTGCAAAACAATCTACTCTGTATGAAGCAAATTTTAGCAAGGTACAAAATAAGTAGGAATGCATTTCTTACTCTGCTAAGAATCAGCTTGTTATTGAATTACAATAATTTTCAGATGCTTGTCCTCTTCTCAGTTCTTACTTCTGAGTCCATTATATTTTTTAAATACAGAATTTTTTACTTGAGGGAGGTTTTGTGGAGTGAAAATTGTTTTGATAATTATGCAAATGTACATAAAAGCAAAAAAAAAAAAAACAAAACAGGCAACAGGCCACAGCTTTTATACATCACATTGGGCTTTGCTGTATTAATTTGATCATTTAATTATTTTGCACAGTGTGAGCCATGTTTCTTGAGAGACAAAGCATGAAAACAGTCTAAGGCTTTTTCAAGTCAGGAACAATCTTTAGTTTTGCCTACCAGCATGAACATGAAATAGACTGAAATTTCACTTTGTATCTTACAGAATGATAGAATGGCCTAGAATGGCCTAGGTTGGAAGGAACCTCAAAGGTTATGTGGTTCTAACCCCACTGCCATGGCCAAGAACACCTTAGACCAGGTTTGCTGAGGATGCTCAGAGCGCCATCCAGCCTTGCCTTGAACACTTCCAGGGGTCTTCTTCAGTATTGTATCAAATCTATCTATGACTGCTATTTTCTTCAGGGTATGCCTGAAAAAATCTGCAGCTTGACAGAGTTTACAAGAGAGAGTTGCCTAATGAAGCCTAATTCCCTCATTGGTCACTGCTTAAAATTCATCTTGTTGTGCTTATTTGTGGTTTCTCCACTTTAGTGTTAAACTAATTTAGCAGATGATTTTTCCTCAATACTGTTTAGCTTATGCTGTGGTTCCTATGTGTCTTCTCATTTAGAAACTGATCATCCCACCTTTCAAAAGACACCTATGGAAGGTTTCTCCTGTAGTCTGAGCTATGAAATGGCATCCATTAATTGTTTGAGTTACATGGGAAGCAGGGTAACAGTAATACATAGACATGAATGAAACATGTGAGCACAGCTGACCTTTAACAAATGCTTCTGAGTTCTTTCTGTTGGTTTGATGTTGCTTTGTGATTTATTTTTATTCCTTACAATGGAAGCTTCCATTTTGCTTTTAATAAGTGTGCCAGTTTGTACTTGAGGAGGCAGATTGAATCTGGATTTTCTCTGTGATCTGAGCTGTTAAAATAAATACCACAGGGGTGTAATAGTGTTGACCTCCGAAAGGGATTTTTTTTTCCCCTCTGTTAAGGATTCTTCTCAGTCAGAAGTACAGTGTTATAATGGAGATTTTTATAGTTTCCCTGCAGGTTGCAAGAATGTTCTTGAAAGTGAGTGTCACTTTTCTTTAGTTATTACTGTACCATGGAGCTGCTGCCAGTTTATGGAACATTTTATATCAGTGCATCTTCCCTTTCCATAGTAAAGATTCAACACCACTTTTTTCATTGTCCTGTGTAGCTGTATAGGATTCTTGAACAAAGTAGTTTGTTCCAAGCTTTATTTAACAGCTACAGGAATGTTCTTTCACTTCAGTATTCGTTCAGCCATGGCATATCTGCTGGACACTGGCCCCAAGGGAGGCTGAAAAGGCTGATGTTGGATATCTACACTCCCTTTACATCAGCAGGTTCAAGACAAGGGCTATTCAGTGCTTCATTGAAGAGAAAGTGAGTGGAGCATGTGAGACACAAGATATTGCATTGTCCTAGTTTCATCTGGTGTAGAGTTAATTTCTTCTCAGCAGCTGTTGCAGGGCTTGGTTTTGGACCAGAATAAGAATGGTGTTGATGGTGTTTTTTTACTAAGTCATGTTTATCCTAAGTCAAAGACTTTTTTTTCTTGTCTTATGCTCTGCCAAGTGAGGAGGTGCACAGAAGAAACTGGGAGGAAGCATAGCTGGGACAGGTGACCCAAACTGACCCAAGGGATGTTCCACAACGTGGAATGTTGTGTCCAGTATATAAACTGGAGATTTACCCAGAAGGGTTCAGGCATTGATTGGTCAGTGGGTGGGGACCAAATTGGGTGACCAGTGGTGGTGAGCAGTTGCATTGTGCATCACTTGTTTTTTCCCTCATTGTTATCATTATTGTTATTGTTTACCATTATTGTATTATTTTACTTTTCAATTATTAAGCTGTTCTTAGCTCAATATACAACTTTTACTTTGATTGTCCTCCCCATTCCACTGGGGTGAGAGAAGAGAGGTGGAAGGCTGAGCAAGTGTCTGAGAGGAATTCCATCTCCAGCTGGGCTTAAAACCATGACAGTCCTTTTTGGTGCCCAACACGCACCCCAAAGGGTTGAGATAATGACAAATCCAGCCAGAGTGTGTTAAAGGAAAAGCATCTGTAGTTCCAGAAGTCTACACTTCTGAGTTTGAGTATCTTCATCCACTTTTGAGTCAGTGTGTCCTCTTCTGAGGGAAGACGTACTGTGAGAAGAAAGTTTTCCTTAGGAAGGAAAGAATTGTTGGAATGTCCACAGGCTAATTCGGAGTTTGGGTTATTTTTTAATCCAAGTTCTGTAATTGGTAACAGTATTCTGTGAGAGATGGGGGTCCATCTTCAGCCTTGCTTTGGAAGAATAGTTCTTGTGCTCCATAAGCTTTAGTATGGATTGACATGGACTTATGCACTGGGCTTTCAAGGAACATATTACACACAACTCTGAGGTCTTAGGCAGACTTCACATGAATTTTCACGATTGCTGATTTTTATGAGGTTATATGCTTCTTCAGAACAACACTTTCTGCGGCAGGTATTGACTCTTAAGATCACATGGGTGTGTATCTTTGTGATCCAGAAATTCAAATTTGCATCTGCAGGGCTGGGCAGCCCAGTGAAAGTAGTTTGGTTTGTTTTTTTGGTGGAGGGACCTCACCTGTCACCAAAGAGCGTTTTTAGACATTTTTAGAAGAGGTAGTCTGAGTGCTGCTTTGATGGGTGGAATTACAGATTTTCACTGCTGAGGCTGTACTGAACAGAGGTTACCTCTCTAAACCACGTTTAACAGTTATAGATAGCAAAGGAATGCAGCATAATGGAGTATGTGCTTTCTTGCCAAGTATGTTGCAAGGTTTGGTGCTGTGACCACTTCCCTGTGAGCCTGTTCCAGTGCCCAGCCACTCTCTGGGTGAAGAACCTTTTCCTGATATCCAATCTAAACTTCCCCTTCATTTTGATTAAGCCACTTCATTTATCCAAGCTTACATTGTGCCTTTTTAGGCTTTGAAAATGACAGTCATTTTTCTTAAAAGATCCTTGCAAATAGGGAGTGTTAGGTAGATACTCAAAATTAAATCTCAATAGTCAATTGTTTACGTTTAGCTGCTCTCCAAAACTGCTAATATTTAACCAACAAACTACCCTGGTGGGATTTTTTGTTTGTTTGCTTTGTTTGTTTGTAGTGGGGCTTTTTTTCCAGCAGGACAGTAGAATTATTGCAGCAGGATATAATTTTCCTGAACTATTTCCAACCTTATGAACCATACTTTTTGACATCTTTCTTCCTCATCATTCCTGTCCAGCCAATTGATAAAATTTCCAGTCTTGTTTAAGACAGGTGAAGGACAATTCCAAGATATGTCACCCGGTGAATGTGGTGGATGGTTCCCAGTAAGCTTACACAGAGCCCTGAATTCTGCATTGCTCCATCCTTCCACAGGGCTGGATCAAGTCACTCATGCTTTGTGTCACTGGAAAACCTCTCAAAAATGTCTGGCATCTGCCCTATCTGAACTTATGTGTATATATTAGATACCTATTTTTTCTTACTCAGGATTACTACCTCTATTTTTGGCCCAATTTAGGTAAATTTAAGTTGAAACATTCTATTGAATAGACTCAGAATTAGCTGTATATATAGTGGTGGTGTTTGAAAAACACAGCTGCTCCCTGATTTTTGTGGAAGTAGAAAGCACACTATTACAAAATGCTGGCATTTCAATTTTTAATAGTGACGGGTTTTTTTCCTAGCAAATTCGCTTGAGAATATTGACCTCATCTCACTTTTTTTTAACCTGTTGTTCTCTTAAATCCATATGAATTGTGCCTATAGCTTTATTGTGAACTGCTTTTGTATTTCTACTTCCTTGCTTGACTCCTTTATTTTTTTCTTCACGTTAATACTCCACAGAGCACTGTTGTGTCCTGATGAACATTTTACATATTCTAGTTTTATGTCCTAATGCAAGAATAGAAAAATATAATGTGTGTGCTTTATAAATAGTATTTTAAAATGTTCAGAATTTTAGAACCCCTTAAGCTGTGCTAATTTAAAAAGACAAATCCAGAAGTCTGTGTGTCTTTTCTTCTTTCTTTCTGTTTTTTTTTTCTGAGAGCTTATTACTTCATTGACTGTGGGTTTTTTTTTTTAGTATATCATGATATATTAAAATGATGTCACACAGACATCAAGAATATGTGTGTTATTTTAATCTATTATTTTAAAATAAGAGTGCAATAATACATATA
The DNA here is from genome assembly GCA_013400635.1 of Hypocryptadius cinnamomeus. Lineage (NCBI taxonomy): Eukaryota > Metazoa > Chordata > Aves > Passeriformes > Zosteropidae > Hypocryptadius > Hypocryptadius cinnamomeus. The sequence continues at coordinate 22,306 of VYZP01036212.1, forward strand.
GTTTGTCCTTACCTATGTCAGCAATGCATCTGATACATTTTCTTACATCCCAGCTCGTTTGCTTTAATGCTCACTACACGGAAGAACTTGAGCAATCGCAGCACAAGCTGCTGCATTCTTGAATGGACTTAGCAAACAATTACGAATGTCAATAAGGATATGTTATTATCCTTAACTCTTTGTTGGTATGCATAACTGATATCCAAGTGCCTAAAGTTTATTGCAGTTTTTGGTAATGATTTTTAACAAAATATTGTGATTCGAAAAGGCAGGGAGAGGTCCTCTTTTGTGTTTTTAAAGCTCAAGCTTTTGGAAAAATACTCAGTTTCAACCATAGCATAATACTTTTTGGGGTGGAAAGAGGAGGGCAGAGGAAGGGCGGAAAATAAATAAGAGCATCTGTTTCTTCAGTTCAAGTCAAATATTATTTCTTAATTTCACTGGTGGGCGATGTCATCGTAATTTCTCTTTCGACTCCACAGATCTGCCCCCTCCTCCTGTGCCCCCTCCAGCCATCAAGTCCCCGACGGCGCAGTCCAAGGCGCAGCTGGAGGTGCGGCCGGCGCTGCTGCCCAAGCTCGCCTCCATGGACGCCAGGACAGACAGATCGGCGGACAGGAAGGGAGCGAGCTACAAGGGCAGGGACGGGGCGGAGGGCAGGCAGCATCCCGACCTGCGGACGGGCTCGGGGGAGCGCAGGGAGCCCCTGGAGCCGCCAGGCGACGGCAAACCGCGAGCGAGCAAAGCACCAAAACGAGACGGCGCACCAGCAAAAAGTCATCTTCTTCAAGGTCATTCTGCCTGCCCGGGGTTGGCTGGAGTGCTGGGTGTTGGTCGCTGGGAACTTTGCAGGCTGGTGGTGTGGAACTAGAGCTGCTGAGTTGCCATCGTTTGTCACAGCTGTAGGGTTAATATGGGTCACGCTGAAGGATCCTGTTGGGGCAAGACAAGCTTACTACAAGCTTACAAAACATTATTTTTCTATTTTGCTGCCCTTAGACCCATCATCTATTTCCATTTCCATTTCCAAGTTAGTGCTGAGAAAACCAAAAAGAAATATTCCTTAAGAGTTGTAAGGATCAGTATCCCTGCTCCTACCATACACTTGTAGTCTACTTATATTTAATGTATCTAATTATAATCTGGTTTATAAGGTGACTGAGTGAAGTCAGACAGTAGATCTGTAAGTCAGAATCTTAACTTTCCAACCAAAGCATCAGCACTTGGCCCATTTTGCCAATTTGTAGAGGACAAAAGGGCCAGAATCATACCTGGTCTTGTTTTGAGAGTAAGCAAGCCCTAGTAGTTGTGGATTAATTATAAATACTAACCCACACAGCATTATATGAGCCAGACCTGATCAAAGAAATCTCTTTTATATGAAAAGTGGTAAGTTTACTAATTAATGGAACATGCCAAGTGTTCACCAAGAGCACAGATTGATACAAATGCCTGGTCCTTTCTGCCTACAGGTATTTGGGGATAACATCAGGGGTGTTTAGGTATTAAGTTGGTTATGTGGACACATGAATAAAAATTTGATTACAGTGGATTGCTGTAAAGAAAAGTTATTAGAATGCTACCATAGAGGATGGTGGTGAAATATTAAAGCATGGCCACTGATTGTGCCTCAAATTTAGCCTGAGAAATGCAGGGTCCAGTATTTAGATGGAGTGAGTTCCTTGTATCATACTTGTATTCTTATTTCCTCCTACTCTGTCATATCGAATATATACTACAGGGGATGGGGTTTTTTTTCACTTTCCTGTAGAACATAGACCAGGGATCCTAAATTGAAATGAAATGGACACTAATCATGAGTTAGTTTTTCTGTAGTGAATGTTACCATGTAAAGACTATAAATTTCCTTGAAAAAGCTTCTATAATGCTGCTATGGAAGCAGCATATTTCATGTTCTTGTCAGGCATCACTTTAAACCTCCTGAGAATCATAAAAAGTAAATCAACTGCATGCAGAAATTTTAGGTTCACAGTGTTTCTGGGCTAGTAAACATAACAATGTATGCATTTAATTATACAGAGGACATCCTGCCATATTCTAGACCAACGTTTCCAACATCAAATAATCCTAGAGATCCCAGCTCCTCCAGCTCCATGTCGTCAAGAGGGTCAGGAGGCAGACAGAGGGCAGATCAAGCAAATCTAGCCCGAAGGAATGTTGCAGAAATGCAAGTACTGGGAGCCTATGAACAAGGAGAAGAGGAAGAAGAAGAAGAGATGGAGGTAACTTCATTTGTAATACTGAAGATGGCTACAACAAAGCTGGTTTGTTGGGTTTTTTTTTAGACAGATGCCTGGAAAAAACACTTTTGAGCCAGAAATATTTCTGTTCAGGAAAATTACTGCATTTATCTGTCCATTAATGTTATGCCCAATCCAAGTAAACAAACTAGGAATGTGTTGAAACAGAAAACAAGTCATATATAGTATAATATAATTGTCACCACAGTAAAACTTAGGAACAGGACTCGCAGAAATACAATAGTTTGAAGAGCACTTTACACTACCCAGATTCTTTCAAAACTGAAAACAAAGAACTAGAGCATCTAAGAACACCATGGCATTGCCTTTCACATCTTTTGATGCAGTTTGTCATTCTGTATTTTATTAGATACTAAGATGCAAGCTTTTTTCTTTATTTTTTCTGCCTAATGATATTGATTCAATTTAAATACTGATTGTAGAAAGGGTGGCCAGCACACAGTCGCACTGCTGTACATAATTTAAAGTAGTAATTATCATTTAAAGGTAGAAAGTCTCTAAGAAGTTTGTAGAACAAATTTTAAATTATAAAGGTTAACATGTAGTAATTCATATCCTCTTTTTTTAATACAGGAAACAGAAAGCTGAAGATAACGACATGTACTGTAACAGGCTTTTAAAATCTAATCAGAAAAAAAAAAAAAAATCACTTAAGATGCCTCAAGTCTGATGATGTTTGACGCCAGAAATAATGTTCAGTGCAATCAGAGTGTACAATTTTTCCTTTTTCCTCATGCCATCAGAATGCTAGTTTTTGTTTTACTCTTTCTTTGTAAACCCTCCTCACTAGGAACGGCCCTTGCCTATACCGTAATGCCGAGTGCATCACCTTCGCTGCCCGGGGAGGCAGGGAAGCTGCTCTTCAAGGTGCTTGGGCCAGCTGCTGCTCCAGGATTAGAACAGAAGGGAATTCCAGGGCCTGGGATTCCAAGGTTTCTCCCCAGCGAGGCGGTGCTCAGTGCACTGCCAGTTCTCCAGTGAGCCAGTCGGTAACCCCGCAAGGGACGCGGCAGTGATCACAGAGCTCCCCAGGGTGAACGTGGGGCAGAACATCCTGTGGTTCTGGGGGCTTCACTGTGCTCTGCAGTCACTGCAAATGGTGTCTTGCAGTTTTAACACAGACTGTGGGTCTTGTGTTCTGCCAGTCTCTTGCTAACCTTTTGCAGGTGATACAGTTTGACAAATGAAAGTAAAATTAATTTGGGACAAGATGGCTCTTATTGTAAATATGTACTCATTTTAAACCCCTGTGGTACTTTGATTTGTCTTCCCATTTTCATCATTAAATACATTCTTATTAAAAATGTCCTTTGGGATAGGCAGGAGGTAAGCCAATGTGATTGCTATTTGCCTAATCATAGCATGAGCAAGTTAGCAAGTTTATCTAAAACTTTTTTCCAATTTTCAGCTTCAACACTGCTTATGAAAAAAACCCAATGGACATTTTTAATAACAATTAGGTAATATCATCAACTGCTACTGGCCCAAATCTCAGACCTCTACTTGTGTCAATTCACCTTAAAGAAGAAGTGCCACTTAAAGAAGTTTTGTTTGATCTTGGCAATGATTTTTTTGTAATGCACTGCTTATCTTTTTTTTTTTTTTGGTTTTAAAAGCACAATCACTAAACTTTGTTTGTAAACCATTGTAACTATTAACCTTTTTTTTTTGTCTTATTGAAAATGTTAAGCATTTGTTTGGGATATTTTTCATCTTTTTGTTAATGCTCTATGTTTGTATTTGGAATATTTGAATGATGACAGATGGTAAAGTAACAAATGTTAATGTGGGCCGTAATCAAAACACTTCTCACTTTTCCTGGACTTACAGAAAATTACCAATTTTTCTGTGGCCTCTTTCAACATTGGATTATCATTAAAGCTGAAATAGAGGCATTAGTTGCATTGAATTTGCCAAATGATGTCCTCTGTCTGTAGATTTTCTGATCCTTTTTGTAATTATAAAATTTCTTTGTCATTGGTGCTAATGGAAAAATGTGTGTTTGTTTATTGACAGCTATCAGGACTAGCCCCAATGGAAAAAAAAAGAAAAAAAAAAGTGTTTTGGTGTTTACCGAGGACTGAAATTTTTCATTTAGCTGATTTTTAAAGAAAGGTTCCATAGAAAGGGTGTGCAGTACTAAAGGAAAATCCATGTGATTAATGTTTTCATTATGTTCATGTAAGAAACCTCATATTTTAGCCATAATTTTGCATACTGAGGATCCAATAATCAGAAAAGTAATTTTTGTCACATTATTTATTAAAAATGTTCTCAAATACATTATCTTTCCTGCGTAGTTTCTTGTGTTCCCCGAAGCATAATTTTAGGGGCAATTCTAATCGTATTTCTATTCGCAAGAGCCAGGATCTGTTCCACTGAAATCATACAGCTACAGTAGCATAAGTAAATTGGGAGAGCTGAATGCAGCCTAGGATTTTACATAATTGCAGTTGATTGCCTTAAAGATCTGATTTCTGGGCGTTTCATGGACTGTGATAATGAAAACTTCTCTCAGCCTGCCAATTTCCAGAGAGAGCTGATGAAGAAAATCTGTACCAACAAAAGCATTCACCTTGGGGGTGAGACATGTTGACTACAAAGGAAGTAAGTTCCAAGTAAGTGAAGAGAATGAATGTTAGGAGTCGATGTTTGTTGGGACCTGCACAAATGCGAGTTTCCCTTCCTGCCTGCTGTCCTGTGCTGTGGCCATTCTGTGGTGTGCAGAGCCCTGCTGTGGATCATGGTGGAGTTGGTGATGGCCCCTTTTCCACTCTTGTATTTTCATAAGCCTGTAATCATACTGATCACCCTTTCCTTATCCTCTGCCCTTCATCCCAGTTAAAAATTGCTGATTTTGGCTGACACACTTCTCCGCTGTCTTGCTCTCTTGCTAGAGCCTTAACAGGCACAAGTCTCAGGTACAGTTTTTTTTCATAACTGCAGCTTTGAAGCAAATATGAAGATTAGGATTAAGTTAAATGTGTAACCTTTCTGTGTTGATTTTTTTTGGGATGTCTTCAGTCCTCATTCAGTCGTCAGGTCAGCGTGTGTTAAAGCCAGCATTATCCAGGCAGGAGCCCACAGACAGCCCGGGATGTGCCACAGGAGATATCCATCTGGCCTGCACCTTTCCTTTGGAGGAGGCAGGAGAGGTTTCACAGGCACGGCTGAAAGGCTTTCCTGGCACCAGAAACAGCCTTCTGGTTTGGGGTGAAGCCATTCCCACATCAGCCTGTGGGGATCAAGGTGGAGCTCAAAGAAGTGTCCCTGAGCATGTCAGCCCCTTGGCATAAAAGCTTAACCCACTGCCAGAGGTGTTGTGTAGCATCTCAAAACTGGAATCTAGCTGCAGCTGTGGTGTGCAGACCTCTGTAATGTGCATCTGCCCAGAAACACTGGTGCTGCGTGCCCAAAATAACAGGTACTCACTTCATTCTCTGCCGGGACAGTGACAAACGAAACCACACACTGGATCCCAGTGATATCCATGTCCATCTCTGTGGCTTCACTGGCAGTCAGGCTCCAGCTGAAGTTCTGACCTCAGCCAGCAGTAAGTGGGAAATGTTGCCCTATGAGGCTTTTTAAGAAGTTGTTATAATCCTGTTGATGGTGTTCCCTAAGAGTTTTTTTGGATTGTTTTGTGGTTGCATTCGCTTGTGTCTGGCAGTGTCTTGAAGAGCGTGTCACAGAGTTGTCAAGGGTTTTTGCACCCACACTTGGTTCTTGGTGCACCCTGGTCTTACCAAAACCAATGCCATTCAGAGAAAATATGTACAAGGTTGATCTTGAAATTATGATTCCTCTTAGTCGATGTAGAGACACACCTGCTTTAGTCTTTGCCATTGAGGTACAGTAAAATGAGGTCATTTGCACCAAGCTGCATTTCCTAAAGAATTATGAAGTGATTGGAAAGCCAACACAACCAAAGTAGTGTTCAGGGGTTTTGATTATCCTGTATACCTGAAAAAGCGCAAATACTCTATAGGAAAATCCGTAGCTTTTGTGTGCTGAATTAACATAATGGATGTAGACATTTTATTTTTCTCTTGTAGTGTTTCCTGTGAAATCCTGTATGAGTTCCTGTTAAATTTGATTTTACTTGAAGTAAAGTAATACTTTCTGATACACTATGAAAGAGATTTAATATAATATTTTTAGCATTTTTTATCCAATGAGTTTATTTTCCAATGAGTAATTATTCTGATTTATAAATGACAAAGTGCTTTTATTTTAGGGTAATGGAAATATGCCCTAGATCTGTATTTGGAAAAATTGTACAGGAGTAGGTTAACTGCAAATGATCATGAAACCTAAGCAATTAGTTTTGCTTCAACTCTTGTAAATATAAAGTGTCTACCACCTCACTTGTATTCTAGAACCAGCTATTTGTTAAAATAACAACCTGGTTAATTTATAGCTTCAGTTAGCATGTAAATTTTATACAATGTTTTGCTTCTAACATTCTCTACTTTATTTTTCTTTAATCTATTATCTTCCTTCAGTAAACTTAAGAAAGAAAGAGCTTGCATGGGAGAACTGGAGGATCTGCCCAGTGTAGCATCTGTTGTGCAATATGCTTTTTTGAAAGCTAATATCCCACCTCTGTATTCATAGCTTCTAAAAGATTTTCTGTCAGCAACAGAACCTTGTATTAAAAACTAAAAATGATGTATCCCGTAAGTGAAGTTTACAAATTAATTAAAGGATCTATTTACAGGTGGAGAAAATTATTTTATACCTTGTTTCTACTTATGTTACAGATGAAAATTCTTTGCAAACTAAAATCTTACTGCTTATGTATATTATAATATGTTTAGTACAAAAGAAGAAGTGTGCAAAAGAAGATTCTGGTATTTGAAAATGCAGATTTTCATGTGTATGGAACTTTGTATTTGCTGAGATTAAGGTTGGGAAATGAGAGTCTGTTCCAGACACTCAGATGAAAGACAAACTTGTTCATGGGTGTTTGAGGTTTGCCTTGAGGTTGAACATGAGTAACTCCCAGTGTTGCCATGGGCATCATCCTCACTGAACATATCCTTCAACAGTGTGATTTTGTATTGGACTGAGTGAAAATTTGATAATTTAGGCCACACAATGAATCTTCAAAATTGGCAACAACTGGGGATCTCAGTGTGAACTGCTTACCCAGATTTGATTTTCTTCAGGGCCTAGAAATATGTTCTTCATAAAAGTCAGTGCTGTCTGTGACAGTGAAATATCTGAAGATTAGGACTATTATTTTTTAAAGTGCTCCTTTCTTTTTAGGAGCCACTGCATGTTGGGTCACAGAAACATTGAAACATTTTGAGATGACACCATGGAAATGAGGATGTGTTTACATTTGCTCTCCATATTGAGGACGTGAAAAAATTCCATTCTATTCAGAAAAGGAAGAGGAATTGATGAAACTGCAATCCAGTCTCTATGAAAGCTACAAAGCAGGGAGGCAGGCTGGAGAAGATGAATCAAGGGATATAATGAGAACAAAAAGGAAATTGAGGTGCCAAGGAACCCAAGTCTCATTGACACTAATGGTAAAAATAGTGTTGAATTAAACTGTTCTGGAAGTGAATTACCTATTTATGGAATGGCAGAGAACAACCATCACAGTGCAATGAACACTGGAAGAAGAGTGAAATCCTTGCTGGATGCTTATTTTGTTTGGAGTCGTTGCTTAATATATACCAAATGGCCTCATTTTAAGCTTCTAGAAGAAAAAAATGAGTTCTTAATTCACCATGGTTTTCACCTTGTGGCATGAGATGATGAGGATAGGACCTAATAGTTCTATTCTCTGTATCTGCCATAAAGTGGAGCCAATTGCTTTTCAGATTTTTCTTGGAGCATGACAATCAAAGCCATGAGGATAAAAGTGGTGCTTATTGATTTTTTTTTTTTCTAGCCTAAGATATTTTTAGCAAAAGCAGCATCAGGAAATGTAGAATAAAACTACTTAGTATCGACTTCTATTCTGTGGCTTCCCACCAGTCTTAAAGCACTGATGTGGTTCAAAGTCAGCAGCAAGGGATAATAGCAAAGGAGCCCTTATGGGCTTTGATCCATAGAAGGACAAAAGCAAAATAAATAAAAAAACTAAAAGAAAAACCCTCCACCCCTTCTTTCAGCTAATGGTAACTAATAGGATATTTCTGATCCCTATCTTCTAATTTCTGTTTGGATAGCATGAAAATAATGGCCAGGAATCTTTATTTCTGCTATGTTAATTGTCACAGTATCAAAGATTTCATTATATTCCTGAAAAGGATGTTTGTACAAGAAATTGCAATCTACTGGGCTGAGTACAGTTCCTCATACCTGGTAAAAGCCTGAAAAAAGTGAAGCTGACCACAAAGCTGTCAGCAGCATGCCAAGTCTTTACCCCACTGATCACTCACCTTACTAATACGAATTAAAATAGAAATAAAATGTTAGTTCCCATAGCCTTTGTTAATTGTACTGCAAGGTGGCAGCATTTGATGGCTTAAGACAGCTTAACATTTACAAACCATCATAATCCCAAAGTCTGTATTTCTTGGATACTGATACCTGAAATAGTGTCACAGTGCAAGGTGCCAATGGACTCCAGTCTTACAGGAAACAAAATCCGTTTTGGCACATGGAAACAATTTATGAGTGCCAAATGGCTACATAGATAGAATTATCTGTCTGTTCCTGGAGCTAATTTCATTCTTATGTGATTCCTTTAGGAGGGACACGCTCCTAAAGCGTGCTTCTGCTACTGTAAGTTGAATTCTTTGGCAGGACTTTCCAAGAACCATCATCAGCTTTACATGCACAAGGTGTAAAGGAAAAGACTGTACATTTGTTCATCAACCTAAATTTTTCTGCCCTTCTGTGCTTGCATTTTGACATTCTTCACTTGTACTTTGCCTTTTCTCCTACAAAACCCAACTCCCTGGCTGTGACTGCCTGGATTACTAAAACCCTTTCTGTTTGTTGAGCAACTCTGATTTTGGTATTTTGCAAATGCTTCTTTTCAGGGGAAATTTTTAATTTTTCCATTAAAACTCCTTGTACTACTGAGAAACCAAAACCACATCTTCACTGGGAACCTAATACTTGAGAGCTCACTTTGGCTGGCTAAAATGAAGGCAGGCACTAAATCCAGAGCAGACACTACAGACACGCTGTCCTGCCTATGTAGCTCTTCTGAGAATTTACCAAACTCATGAACGCTTGCAGAGGGCTGATGTTCAGTTTCTGAAGGACTACAGTGTTTTCCTCTTTTG
>VYZP01036213.1:0-23717 GCA_013400635.1 Hypocryptadius cinnamomeus
TTCTCTTTTTGTTTAAGAAACAAAATTCTAAACCAAACCTAGACTGATCCAGCTATAACCCAGTGCCACATGCTGGCTCTTTAGTCCATCTATAGAGACAAGTAATTATGATTTTTCCAGGAGGTATGTGACCAAGATATCAAGAACACTTTTCCCAGTTAATTCTTTAGAGATTATATGTCTGGTAGCCCTAGACAGTAGGACATGGGAACCACTCCCTCTTTTCCTTGATCTTAAGCAACACTCTGTTCCCAATTCTAAGAGAATTCTGGCAAAATTAGAAATTATATTTATTCAAATGAAATGCTTTTTCCACCAGCAAGAAAATAATTTCATGAATGTTACTTAGGCTTACAACAACTGCCTTTCACGTGAAATAGTTTTTAGACATTTATATTTGAAAAACAGTACTGTAAATAAAGAGCTTGAATACCTCAGGGACTGAGGATATAAAATCATAGCTTCTAAAATTAAGTAATTTTCAAAGCTAAGCATGGTCACAACATCTTTTAATAGGTGCGAGGATACCCTAAAATAAGAATAACATTTTTTCACCTCTCTAGTTTTGAAGTGTGACTGATTGTATTCAAAACAAAAATTTGAAGATATTTTTTCTGTGCTGTGGTCATGAATAGCAAATTCCTCCCTGAAAGTTGTAAAATGACCGAGACATAAATCTTGCAAAAGAAATGTTTAGAATAAGTATAATAATTCAGACCTAACTGCATGGTCATAAATAGGATTTTTAATGTGTAATAGGGTCCAAAGTTTCATAACTCTCACAATAAATCTTTTTTCTGTCTGGGGAAAATGGCAGGCTCATGCTCAAATGTGCTCATTTAGATTTATAATTTCTTTTAGCCTGGTTCATAAGACTATTGCCTCAATGTCATTAGTGAGTTTTGTAGGCAATATAAATCTTGGATGGAGTTTTTACAGAAGGCTAATAATTTGTCCTAAAAAACTCGTGGTTATATTGAATCATTTTCTCACATCATTAAATTAATTTTGTTTTTTCTGAAAGTCTATAAAATTCTTTCTCACAATATTCTAGACATTTCAACCCTGCATGGAAAAGAGTCATATAGAGGGATTTCACATTAAGTGACAGTAACATTAAAACCAAAACAGGAATAACTAACCAAAACAAATCAGAGGCTCCAGTCCCATATTTAGCATGTATCATCAGTAAAAATCAGATGTACTGATCAGTGAAGTAATTTGCAGGCAGGAGTTAGGAGTGAGAAAGCCTGGGATTTCCTGCCAGCTGCATCACAGAGTTCCTGTCAGATGCTGGCCTCATCATTCAGCCCTTGCAATGCTGCCAAGCCCCAATATGCAAATCAATTAACCAACTCTTCACTTCACCAGCCACTGAGATTAAAAAAATTATTTCTGAAAGTACCTCTTGTTTCTTTTCTTTCTAGGCTGGTGGGGGTCCTCTTTATTCAGGTTCTCACCACTACCTTCCAGAACTGCACACATAACCAGTTTTATTCCTGAATAGAATTTATATTCTCCCGCAATCTCTCAGCTCCAGGAGCTGGAGTGTTCGCAAGATATTTATCATGAGGTCTGCAGTGGAATCAAGAACTGATAGTTACTGTCCTTGGTGGGTCCTGCATGCAATGGGAATTCTCTTCCACTGATTGCATCTACTTCACATGGGTTTGCAGAGACTTCAAAAACGTTTGCAGGTCTCTGAACTGCTCAGGAGAAAGGTGCAATATCTGTGCTGTGCACAAAACGTGGTAACGTCTAGCTCTGAATTCTGCTCAACTGTTGGCCAGACAGCTGATGAGATTTATGCAATTTCTAGAGCACTTCATCTGCTCTATGAAATGGAAAATAGCTCTATTTATGTAAATAATAAATGAAATGCCAGGAGGTGGCACTTGAAAATATTTACTATGTTTCCTGTGCTTTATTTGGGCCAATAAAAACATGTTACTGTGTACTGCAAATGGTTTCCTATATGCAGCTCTTCACATCAGCTTGTAATAAGAGGGGGTGCAGTTCGTGTGCTGTTATATTGGTGCCTGTCAGTGTAACCCCATCTCACTTGCTGCAGTGGTACTAGTGCAAAAGAAGACTCACATTTAGCCCTGCATCTGTCTCCTGCACGTGACTGCTTCTGAACTCCAGCACACAAGGGGCAGCCCCTTAACCTTCACACAGATCAAGCACCCAGCTTTGGGAATAGTGGCTTGCAGTGGAGACACATCTTTTATAACACTGACTTTCTGGAATTGCATTCTTGCAAGATTTAACCACATACAAAACAACTGTTAATAAGGTCTTCTTTGATCTTTGCACAGACTTCCATGCTTATTTGATTTTGCTGCACTTTGAAGTGATTGTAGGTTATGCTATGGAAATATAGAAGGGAATCTCTCTAGAGAAATATGGGGAAATTGCTGTGGTTGGAGAACCATAGAAAAGTGAGCTACAAGGGACCATGAGAAGTTATACACTGAAAGCATTTAATTCAGCATGGATTTTGGAAGACTACTACAATATAACAATGTCAAATCAATTTAAAATTGTTCTTTGCAGCACTATTGTGTTAAAAAGGAAGAATACTTGTTTCTGAATGCCTGGTGAAATGAAGTAAGTCCTATTCCAAAATAGTTTCCAACACCTGGACTGTGCCTTTCTCCCTGCTCAAGGCATTCCGTGGCAGTGCAACTTCAAAAAGATATTGCGCTTGTAGTTAGTGATCTCTTCTCAGAAATACTAGAGAAAGTAGAATCAGATATGGCATACCACAAAATTTTGTGTGGTGGTTTTGTAATGAGAAAAACAATAATTTTTGAAGTAGAAGGGGAAAATGGTCCTCTGGTGTGCTTTTTTTCAGCAGCCAGGAAAAACTAGCAATATGGTAGAAAGTAATTTTATGTTTTGACCTCTCAAATTCTTTCCAAAGTGCTTTCATCTGCTACAAGAACTGAGCTGTCATCCCCATACCAATTACTTGAATTCTCTAATCTCTTTCCATTACTCTGCCAAATCTGAGTTTCTTAATCCCTTCCCTTCCCTTATTGGAGGGGAAAATCTGTCCTGCACACATAGAGATTGAAGTGATATTAAAAGGCTGAGGAGAGAACCCGTGCACTCATTCGCCTTTCAGCAAGGATAAATCGTAAAAGCAGGAAGCTGCCTCTGAGTGTTAAGGAAAAGAAAGAAGATGTGACACAGGAGTGAACCTGATTTTTTGTGCCCTGCTGTAGTCCACAGGTGATTCTGCTGAAGCAGCAGTCACGCAGGGTTCAGTGCCACCAAGAGCAGAGTTAGGCCACTTCAGCGTGTCTTGTGTCTATCACAATAGACACACATAAGAGCAATTTACATTTTATTGCATTGTAGATGTGCTACTCTTCCTACACCACCTAGAGTCAGACAGTAAAGATCTTACAAGGCAGCAGGAAAACAAGAGAAGCAAGCTGTAACTTAGCCACTAAAGCATATATCCATAAGCATCTAAGCATTGTAAGATGATGCAGAGGTTTTAACGCTTTTCTTGCTTTTCTGAAATGTAGTTTGGGCACTCAGGAACTGCCACAATGAACTATAGCACTCAGAACCTCTCATACCTTTGGGAGCCCAGGGGAGTTTTTTGATTTAGCGAAAAAAAATCAACAAAGAAAGGCCTTTCATCTGGGGAAAAGATCCCTGCAAACCAAATCCTGCAGCCAGGAGGTGTCCCTCTGTGATCAGCAGGCCTTCTGATTCACTGGAAAGGTTAAGAGGACACCCACCAGCCCCCAGACTCCCCCACACCTTTTTATTTTAGGAAAAGACCCAGGTAAGCATGAAGTAACCTGTGTGAATCAGGAGAGGCTATCGAGTCCTGAAAATGGGAAAACTACTCATTACAGCCATAACTGTATTGCAAACTGTGCACCAGTCTCAGAGCACAACTGCCCTCCATCCCTGCCATCCCACCCTTCCCGAGGGTCTTGGGCTAAATGAGACACATTCTCTCTGGTTCATAGAAAACAAGAACAAGATTAGTTGTAATAACAACTGGCAAGTTGGAGGAAATAATGCCTGAATCTCCATAGTGCACAAAAGCCTCTCGGGGATAAAAACAGAGCTATTTCCTCTAACAAGGGCTTGCAGACCATAGCACATCAGCCACTTCAAACAGGCCTGTGCCAAAGCAGGACTTGTCTCTGTTAGCAGTGCTTTGGTTGTCGAACTTGCTCTTAAAATCTCACTGCCAAGGGCTTCTGATCAACCAAAGTTTGCTCTGAGCGCCGTATCCGCCTGGCAACCGGCCCTGCCAGGATGGCTTCTGCTCTGAATCTGCAAATGCCAGCTCCTCAGCTGAAAAATACAGATGCTAGCCCTGTTCCCCTCCTTCTCTCATGTTCACTGGGTAGTCCTGCTTTCTGACAGGGTAAGTACATGAGCCTGCTGCAGGACAGGAGTTCTGGGCTAAGACAGGCACACTGGTCTGAGCAAGACCTAGGGTTTATGCTGGGGGTGTAAAGCACCCCTGGAGCTTTTGGGGAAATTGGGTTTGATGCTTTAATATGCACAATAAAAACACCAGAGTTACATTGGTACTTCCATTACAGCCCCACATTAAATGATTTTTAATTTTTGTGATACTTAACTTGTGATTGTCCTGCCTCAGCCATTTTATATAGTAACAGACAGACATGAGTCTGTCCAATTGTCTTCCAATTGTTGGAAAGGGACCATTTTGCCACATTTTACAGCACAGGGAACAGAGAATCTAATCCCACAGCTTTCAATGAATGATGTGCCAAATCCTTATTCATACAAGCAAATTACCTTTAAAGGTTACTCATAGGTGAATAGTTGCAGGATCATGCCTACAGAAAGCACTTGTTGGTTTAATTTGCTCTTGCACTGTCTTTAGTCTGTCCTGGTATCACTACTGAAGCTGCAGCAGCCATCCTGTTTAAATCAAGTCCATGTATTTTTGTCTCCACAACTGTGAGAGGACAAGTCACGAACATTGTGCTCTAATAAAGCAGAATCTTCTCAATGAGTAGTGTGCCAGTGGCAGTGCACCAACATTTTGAAACCAAGATCACAGCGGGTATATAGATTTTGACAGAAAATTAAATTATAGTAGACAGTTCTATTTCCTTGCCCCCTCAATTACTTCTGTTAATGATATATTCAGATCAATAAAACTATGTTAACTAAAACAGAAAAAGAAATTGCATCAGCTATGTTTGGAACCTATTCCTAAATCTCTCAAATTGCTTTTTGTAAATGAAGAAACTATTTTCCCAGCTCTTGTGGGAGTAAAATTTTCCTTTTTCAGATGGAAAAGTAACTTGCATCTGAGGAGGAAATTAATAGTGTGATAGGATGCTCCTTTTTTTCAGGGACATTTTGCTCCACCTATATGCATGCAAATACTGCTATGACAGACACTCTTGCTTTAACCACATTTTCCTTGTCAGGAATCCTCCCTTTTCCTCCCTATCTATCAGTCACCTGTGGCATGTCTTTACTCTTTATTGCCTGACAATACCTGGCCTGTGATAACTACCAATTTTCATGTTCATAATAATTACATCACTGTTGCCATCCACTGCTTTGTTGCTTTCAGGTTGTGTTTCTGAGCTTATAAAAACAAAAAGCTGCTCATCAGTCTGAGAAGTCATCAAACAACACCTAGAACACACATTTATATTGGGAGAATGGCAAAGAGACATCCCACTGCATTAACACCACCACTGTGGAGACTAATGTCAATGCAATGCAAATAATATTCATCTAAACTCTCATTTGAGCTTCTCTCAGATTTACTACTCAGATTGCTCCAACAGAAGTACATCTCAGATCCCTAACTGACAAGTTGTACTGACTCTCTGACTGATCCCTTCAGTGCAGGTTTGGGAGCTGTGTGAACAACAGCATTTCCAAGGATTTCAGAAATCATGGGGCTGACTATATTTTAATTGTCTGATGTTCGGAGTATTATTAATGAATATGTGTTTCCACTTCCACTTTCCACTAAGATTTTTTCAATATCTTCTCTGGCCATTTGTGTTATTTGCTTAGTAATATTCAAGTGTGAATCTCAGGTGTGAATTTACTTATGTGACTTGCCAGTGGCAGGGGATGAGATGGCCCAAAAGGAGGTGAAAGGTGAAGGGGGTTGTTTCTCCTCTATTAAAGCCAATTGTTTCAAGGCAGGAAATGTGGCCATGGGGTCACAAAGCAGTGCTGTCCTTCCCTTCAGGCCAGGCTGGAGCTGAGTTTATTACTGCTGAAAAGTACACACTGCTGTGATCCAAACTCAGCGCTGGAAGAGATTTCTTCAAGAAATACTACAGCCCTGGAGAGCACACTGATTGTGAAAGTTCTCACACGATTTCACTGTAGTGTTTTTGTCCTATAGCCACCATGCATCCTCATGCTGTGCTGTTACACTGATCTGCATTCAGTGGCAGGGTCTTCAGTTTGTGCAGAAATTTTGCAAATTTACTGGCAAAGCATCAGATAAAGTTCAAAAGAGGCAGATAATATTCATCAGCGCATCAATTCAGTGAAGCAATGCTTTTATTCATTCTGGGCCATGGAAATTAGCTGGCTGCTTCTCTTCTGACACTTAGCAGTACAAAGCTAGTGCTTTCAGACCCAAGTTGCTCTGAAGTTACCAATTTTTATTATATCATCACCAATTTTCTTGACTGACCCAGACTTCTGAGCACTGATTTGGAGCAACCTGATCTGACCTGACCTGCCTTTCCTTTCTAAAAGAATTTGTTATTTTTACAAATCTAAAACTTTGGTTTCCAATTCTGTTATCTCAGTGAGAAATTAGCTGTATGTTCTTCTATGCTTCCAAGCAGAGTAAAATTCTCTCCACTATGATTCAGTGCTGAAATATTGCAATGAGTACATGACCCTGTCCAGACACTGTAAAAGCTTTTTCCCTGGCCCTTGTAAGAAAGTAATAGAAAGGAGATGCTAGACTATCTTCTCATCTGATTCCTTTTCCCATCATGGTTACCAGAACTGCAGGGAGGAAAAAGCAGGGAATGGAGAGGCAAGGCAGAGCTCTGCTTATCTTTGTTATGCTTTGCTGCTCCAGAGGGAGGTTTTCTGAGGAAGTCTGAGATGATCAAAAAGATGTCAAGTTCTTAAAATTTCACAGTTTCAGCTATGTTGCCATAATAGTCTCTTTTTTGTAACAGTATTAGAATGATGCAGGTCACTTCCCTTAGTGTCACTGCATAGGATTCATCTGCTTAATTAATGCAAATTACTTATCTATAAGCTTCTGGTGAAAAAGTCCTCTGATGAAAGTGCTTCGGTAAGCTGCATTGTCAGTGGAGAGATGTAAGAGTCTTTGAGGACCTCAGAGAAACGTCCTACTCTGATGCATTCATTTGTGTGGAGCTGATTCTCCTTGGCCAATTCCTTTGTTCCTCTCCTGCTTTACTGTGTCAGCCACAGCGTCAGCCTCAGCACCAGCCTCAGAGACACCCTTTGCATTTTTCTTGGTGTTCAGACTCAGCTCCTTTTGGTGCACCCTCAGTGTCAGTGGCCATGTTCTTCAAATACTACTCCTTGGAGTCTGTTTCTCCCATTTCTTCCTAGGCTTGTGCTGCCAAATTAACACCAGCTGAATCTTGGGGGCAGGATCAGGGGGCACAGTAGGTCATAGCTGCTGTGACAGGGAGTGGAATTTCCTGGGAGATTAACTTTACATCTGGGTCCATGGAATGGGACTGTGCAGCCTGGACATGGACCCCTCCCTTTCCCCTTGCTGTGCTGAGAGGAACAGGAGCTGTGCAGGGGAGGGGAGGGCACACATCTCCACAGCCAGTGCAGAGAATGGGAGAGCCAACCCCTGCACACTGCATCCAGCACGGGGCTGCTGCTCTGCACTGGGCAGGGGTTTGTTCTGGATTAGTATTATTTGGGACTGTATTTTTATCCTCACCTTGTGAGGACCAAGTGTCTTCTTGGGTCAGATCAGTCACATCAAATTGTGCCATGTAAAGCTTTCAGTGTGGGCATTGGACAATAGTAATTGAAATATTTTATGAGCTCCAGAGAGAAAGCAATCATTCTGTAAACTAAAACTAAATAAAAATAAAATTTAAAAATTAAAGATAAAATTAAAATTAATGTTTTGTGTCCTCCTAGTGAACCATTTGAAAATCTGGTTGCTGTCTCTTATAGATGAAATAACTGCAGATTTCAAACAGGAGGAAATTAATTGAGCAGATCTTTTCTCTGTCTTGCAATACCCAAGCCCACTTCACATTTCCAGTTTAAGACAAGTTCTGTTGTGACAGAGAAAAAGGGCCAGAAAAATACCTGCACTGAGGTCAGTACAGGATTAGGCCTCCATCAGTGGTGTCAGTCTACATGAATTTTAGGGTAAAACTTGTCCAAAGTCTACAGGTGAGGAAGAGTTATTCCATGTTTGGATATTATGCTTATCTCCTGACAGCAAATGCCTTTGCATATCAATAGTCATTTCTGCACAGGTCTGAAGTTTGGGGGTTACAACCAATAGTTAAAGCAAAAAACATTATAAGTGCCACTCAACAACAAACCCACAAAAAAATTTTATTGCTACTGTAGAGATTACATTAGTCTTACTTTACACAACTTAAACCAGCTGTTTCCAAATCCCTGAGCACTGGCTGGAATGAAGTCTCAACACATTAATTCTTTATCTTTTTTATTACATACAATTGAAGTTATTTGGAAATTATAGTTTTGTATGCACTAGTTAGTGATAACTTTTTATTTAAAAATAATTACAGAGTTTCTGAATTATATGTACTGGCACCTACTTAGTAGGGATTTTGACAAAAAACCCCATTCCTATGCTTGTATTCAAGAGTGTGTAATGAACAATAGATGTTACCAGAAGAAAATAGCAAACTATTATAAAACAAAGGTGTAACAGCTATGCTGGAAAAACAGGATAACAATCAGAAAACTGTTCTAGCAAACTGGCTGCTCTGTTAGTGCAAACTGGAGTTAAGTCCTTTGGGCTTTACAGAGTTATGATTAATTACTTCAGCTGACAAAACGAACACATTAAATTTCCTTCTCATTCTCTCCCACAGTCTATGTAAGACAGTAAAATGAAGAAAGAAATAAGAAATAAAAAACCATTGTCTTGAGAGATGAAAATGAACTCCCTTAGTCTGGTTAGTCTAAACACAGATTTTGTCCCTTTCACCTAGTAGCCAAGGAGCTGGACAACCATTGGAATACCATGGACAACCAAAATTGGAATACCTGCTCTTGTCCTGGGTCCTAAAATTTTCTAAGGGGAGAAAATACTCTAAGAATATTGATTTTAACACTGTGAAAGCAACAGGAAGAAACTTGCCTCTGGAGGACAAGAATAAACTAAACTTCTTTTGTAGGCAAAAGACAAAAAAGAGTAGGCAACAACGCATGAGTAGAGTAGATTTATCTATCTTACCTAGCATGGATGTAGTAACCACATCTGCTTGGGACTGTAAGCTTGCCATCCTGAAGAAATTTCAGACTAAAAGAGCCCACACAAGCTGGCAGTCCTCCTCTGTGATACCCTGGTATGACAAACATTTAATATAACATTTCTCTCAACTATTCCATTTTGGCATGAAAGCAGGACATAGACAATGTTGTTTTTCTCAAAGGAACAAGCAGCTGTGTTTGTAAAAGATTAGATATTCAAGCACATGTAGTTGAAACACAAGTGGCAGCTTTGTCCCATGTTCCAGGTTTAATGCTGATAAATGGTGCAGATACACTCACTCAGAAATGAGAAGCAAAGGACAAAGCTCTGAACAAGTTCAAAGGGCCTTTCACTGTGAGCACAGAATAATCTCAGTTTGGAGTAATTTTTTTTGGTTGTGAGTCAGGTAGGTGTGGGTAGACAAAGTTAAATCATATAAGTCACATATGTAAAAAGTGCAAGCAAAATATCTGGTCTACTTGTCCACAAGTGTTCAATGACAATGGCATCATACTCTTGATGGAACTCAAAGGGTTGCCAGCTGATGGTGATTTCCTGCCCCCCACTAAAACCAGAGGATCCCAAACCCAGAGGATCACCCACTGATTGATTTTGCAACAAAACAGCCTGTGAATCATCAGAACAATGTCCCCTGGGGGAACAGTAGCAGTAACAAGAGCTGAAGGTTGTAGCTGCTCCAGCCAGACCTGCATGAGCATTTCTGTCCCGGAGATAAGACACTCAACATCTGTGAATAATCTGGGTTTAAGATGTCATTGCTCATCATATCCTTTCCCAAGCAAAGGATAAGAGGAAAACAGAAAAAGGTGAAGAGCAAGTCAAGAACCACGGAATGAAACTCTACATACAGATCCCTAGGAAGTGTTAAAAAAGTTCGAATTTGTGAATCTGTTGGATTAAGGCTCAAGTCGTGTATTCCATGCTAGGTGGAGGAGATCTACTTTGTCTGGCTCTGCAAAACTTTGTGAGCCAAAATAGCCAAGACTGCTCTTGTCCTGGGTCTATAGCTCAGCCAAATATTCCTTGATTTCACTGTTTAATTTCACTTGAAGTTCCTTCCCCAAGCCCCTTAATTAATTTAAATGTATGTGAAGTACTTCCAGAGTCATTCTGCAGGTTGGGCAGATGTAAGATTAGAGCAGTTTTGGAGCATTTTCCAGGGCACTTAGAGAATGTCAAGCCTTACTGGAATCCCAGCAATTGCAGTGTCACTGACAGACATGCAGTGTGCAATATCATCATGAACAGCCCTCAGGACATGAAAACAAAGTTATTTTACCCTTGACAGGAAATTCAGTAGCCTTTTTGTAAATTGTTTCCCCCTCCTTTCCTAGGAACAAACAGGAATAGGATGAAAGGATGTAGTTGAGCACTAAATAATTAATTTCTATGACTTAAAAGAGGTGGGTTTTTTCCCCTTGCTAAAAATTTATTATTTTATTTTGAAGAGTGTCTGCTAGATATCTGTGGTTTCAGAGAAGGCTGTTCAAGTTGGAAGAAATTGTTTTCCTGGCTGTACCATGTATCTTCATAAAGCCAGCAATGTAGCTGCAATTTGAGGATCATTTTTCTTCCTCTTTTTGAAATATCTAGTTAGAAAGGAAATCACTCAGGCAGGAGTGCAACAAAAAAAATTAATTATAGCAGAGAACTTATAATGTAGTGGTAAGAATTGAGCTTGCCCTGCTGGATATAGATATGATGGGGAAGAAGAATGATCAGGAGGCCCACAGTGTTTCTCTCGGATCAGAGGTGGTGCCCATCAAAGGAAGATCTCATCTGTACAGAGATTCCCCATGTGCTTCATCACTGGCTTTTCTGTGAAGACCCCAAACCTCACTTAGTGAAATGATCTCATTATATTGGATACTGCTAATGCTTGTAAGGGGGATTAGCACAAAGGCTTAGCTGGACTGTAGCAAACCACATGGATTGGATCCATAAGGATGAGACAAAGGCACTGTGAAAAAACATTATATTCCTGAGTACTTTACTCTGCAAATGCCAACAGAGGGTGACATCAATCCCCAGCTCTTAACAAGCCGTGCCTATGATGGGAGAGGGAAGGGACAGGAAAGTAGGACAGTGAGGAGGATGTGGTACAGTGATCACTGAGGATGTGAGTAAACTTGAGCTCTGCTCTAAATTATGATGTCATGTTTAATATCAGATCAATAAAATATTCTGTAGAAGAAAAAGAAGTCATAATTTTTTTATAGCTACCTGAAAGCTGAGCAGAGAAACTGGTAAAATGAGTAGCAGAAATATACTCTTACCAGAGAAAAATGCATTGATAGGATATAAAAAGAAAATTCAATAGTTGGATTTTCCTGTGTTTCTTCTATGTATTTATTGGTTTATATTCTAGAGTGCCTTTTTTCTCAAAGTTAAATTTCACTTCGGAATGAGATAACGTGCTTTTCACAGATCTGGACATTTGGGACTGCAGAGTAAAAAGAGTACCACTGAAATGTCAGCAAAAGGTGTATAAACAGTTGCACACTGTGAAAGGAGATTAAGTAGTCTTTATCCACACCAATGAAATATCAAAACATCCCTTTCTGGTCTGCAGTACAGGTGTGACAGCCAAAGAATCTGAATTATTCTGTCTTTCAATCTCTTCTGTCATGCTCTTTTTGGCACTTTCCACAAAGTAGATGGATTAGGGTCCACAATTATGAAGAGCTCTGCTGATATTACAGAAAAAAACACGGTATTTGTTGAAATACAATTCCTTAAATAACTTTATTGGTAGGTCGACCCTCATGGAAAACAGGTGCCCACCAAAGCTGCTCTATCACTCCCCTCTTCAGCTGCAGAAGGGAGGGAAAATACAATGAAAATCTCGTGGATTGAGACAAGAACAGTGAGATATCACTCACCAGTTACTGTCATGGGCAAAACAGTCTCAGCTTGGGGAAATTAATTAAACTTGCTACCGATGAAATCAGTATAGGATGAGAAGTAAAACCAATTCTTAAAACACTTCCCTCTCACCCCTCCCTTCTTCCGGGACTAACTTCACCCATATTTCTTTAGCTGCTTCTCCCTCCCATTGGAGAGGGTCCTCCACAAACTTCTCCAGTGTAGGTGTTTCCCATGGGCTGCATTTCTTCTTCCAGCATGAGTCCCTTCCACAGTGTGCAGTCCTCCAGAAACTGCTCCAGTGCAGGTCCCCCATGGGGTGACACATCCTGCCAGCAAATCTGCTCCAGTGTGGTCTCCTCTCTCCACAGGTCCTCCCAGAATCCTGCTTCAGTGTGGGTTTCCCACGGAGTCACAGCTTTCTTCAGGCATCCACCTGCTCTGTTAGGGGGCCCTCCATGCACTGCAAATGGATCTGCTCCACCATGGACTTCCAAGGGCAGCAGGAGCACAGCTGCTTCACCAGCACCTGCACCATGGGCTGCAGGGGAATCACTGGCCCAGCACCTGGAGCACCTCCTCCCCTTCTTCCTCACTGACCTTGGTGTCTGCAGGGCTGGTGCTCTCACGTGTTCTCACTCCTCTCTCTGTCTGCAGTTGCTGTTGTGCTGTAACTTTCCCTCTTACATTTGGTAGCCCAGAGGCGATATCACTGTTGATCCTGGGCTGGGCCTTGGCCAGCTGTGGGTCTGTCTTGGAGCCAGCTGGCACTGGCTCCACTGGACATGGGGGAAGTGTCAAATAACTTCACAGATGCCACCATTCCCAGTACCAAAACCTGACCAAGCAAACTCCATAAAAATATGTGGCCCTTCTAATCTCTGAGGGTATGTACCAGGCAAGTCATCCTGCAAGCACCTAGACATTGTCCTCAGCTGTTGAGATCATAATTTTATTTTGCTGATAGCAATTTAGTTGCTTGAATTAGCTCATTTCTGCCAAAGGTAGACAATGGTGTTCAAATGGGGGAGGAAAGCTGATCATTACAGATAATTTATTTTATCTGTATGAAGATAAAATTATAGTGGGAGGTGTGTGAATGTTAACTGCCTTCTAGCTTCACCAAGGAAGAGGACTATTGGCTAATATTGATTAAGTGGAATGAAATACTTTTTTAATTTTTTCTTTGAAGAGGAAAGCAAATTGATTCATTCATTAAATAACACATAAAGAAGAGGCCTGTTGCCAAGCCATATACTGCTCGGATATTTACACTTCCCACTTCTTTCTGTGTTTGCCTCCTTTTGGTGGAACTACTTTCCCAAAGGAAAGCACTAATAGGGAGACTTTTGGAAACCCACCCATAATATTTATAAAACAAGCGGGCTCTGTTGGGCTCTTTGTCACAATTGGCTGTTTGGTGCCCTAATTAGACTTTGTAAACATGTCCTCCTGGCACAAGAAAAGTCACAGGGTTATTTGCACTGTGGTCCCAGGGAAAGACGATCAGCTAAGACACTGACACGCTAATTAGCAACTGCTGCTTCAGGCTTATTGGTTTGAAAGGAAGAGTCGTTAAAGTCAATTTAAACAAACCTTAGGAACACATTATTTTGGGGTTTTTTTGTTTCTAGGTAGTCAGCTCTTGTAATCCTCTGAGGTCTTTATTTCATTAAATTTCAGTCTTTTGAAACTGGTCCCTTAATTGTGAGCAAATCTGAGCATGGTGCCCTTGTTGCCTTACTGATGATTGTGATGTGGGAGACCACAAGAAGCAAATTGGGCCAAATGAGTTCAAAATAATATTTGCCCAGCTTCCTAGTTTATCTGAGGATGTTCCATCTCAAAACTACCTCTGTACAGAGTAGCCATCTGTATATATAATTTCCGAGAGAAGACTCTTTTGCCCTTCCAAAATGATCTGATGCAGCCACATTAATACTTTCAGGACTAACCCCAAATTACTCTTCATTAATCCCAAATTACTCTTCCTGCATCCCAGAATGTGATGCTTTTATTTTAGGATTTTTTTTTCCAGGAAGTACTTTTAGGATGGGCTGAACATTTCAAAATATTGTGATTTATTTTGGAATAAAGTGTTCACTGGGATGACAATGCCATGCAATTTCTGTGCATTAACAATCCTATTTATTTTTAATTTAACAAGGAGATATTGCATTAGGAGAGAACCTTTCCAAGTCATCCCTATATTTTAAGTTAACTTTGAGTTTATTCCTCGACAGTTCAGCATGAAGAAGTACCTGTTTCTGCAGCTGAAAATAATGTGTGAACAGTTATATTAGAAAACTGTTAACAGAAGGTTGCAGGTCACACTTTGGGCTGAAAGTGTAAGGACATCTTTAGTGGGTAAAGTGCAGGAATGCTCAGGGAAGTGAATACACTGAAAATCCATATTCCACTCGAGACTGTCACTAACTCCTTATTAATTCCAGAAGGACTGAGCTTGCATGGCTGTACAACCTGGACTTGAGGTAAGGCCTTCTGGATGCTGCCACTTCTGTGTGCTTTGTTCAAAGGAAAGTACTTTGTACAGGAGTTTGTTCACTCCTGCATGCAGACGGATTTAAAAAAACAAAACAAAACAAAACAACACACCTTTTGCTTATCAATTAAGTTAAGATCTTGATAAATATATAGCTTTTGGTTTTTTTCTTTATCAAATGCATCAGTTCTGGGCCTGTCACTACAAGAAAGACATTGAGGAGCTGGAGCAAGTCCAGAGAAGGGCATCAGAGCTGGGAAAAGGTCTGGAACACAAGTCCTATAAGGAGCAGCTGAGAGACCTGGGGTTGTTTAGCCTGGAGAAAAGGAGGCTCAGGGGGGACCTTATTTCTCTCTACAACTGCCTGAAAGGAAGTGATGGACAGGTGAGGGTCAGTCTCTTCTCCCAAGTAACAAGTGGTAAGAGAAAATGGCCCTAGGATGTGCCAGCAAAGGTTTAGATTGGAAATTGTGATAGCATTCTTCACTGAAAGGATTGTTAAGTATTAGAACAGGCTGTCCAGGGGAGTGGTGGAGTCACCATCCCTGGTGGTATTTAAAAGGCATGTAGATTTACCACTTAGGGACATGGTTTAGTGATGGGCTTGGCAAGGGTTAATGATTGGGCTCTGTGATCAGTTGTATGGTTCTGAGTACCAGAGACTAGCAGGAATATGGAATTGTAGGAAGCATTTCTCATACTGAGACATTATAGTTTCTTTCCATATTTGCTTTTGTCTGTCTCATGGTAATATCCACAGACCTCTTGCTATTATACAGACTCTTAGAAAAGCGTATGATTCTCAGTAGGGGTAATGGAAATGATGGTGACAGAACAAATTACAAAGGTAAAAGAAAACCCTGCACAGGAAGATTGTGTTACTGAATTAGGCATATTATCTATTATCATTAAAATAACTATACTTTATCCAATTGTAATGTGACCAAAACCAGGCTAACTTGAAAGTATGGTGATGCACAGAAAATGTGATTTTATGATGTCTTCTCTGTGACCTGACTGAGTTTTGGTAATTCCAGATGATTCCTAATAGGTGCAGAAATAACCCTAAAAGAAGTAAAAACTGAGGTTTTTTTCTCACTGCATTCCCTCACAGCCACATTATACCTGTGTTTCTATAAGTGATCAGTGAGTTTTAGTATCCACCAAGAGACAGTTGATTTTTTTTGCTTTTGGGGAGTGAATGTTCAATGTATGCCTGATACCAGCAGAAAAAGAGAGTAAGACAAAGCATGGGACCCAAAATTCCCTTTTGTTTCTCAAAACATGGGTTTGAATGAACATAGTTTGCAGCTTCGCCTGCGCCCAAGAGGTTTTGCTTAGGAATTTCTCTCACTAAGATGCATGCAAGATCATAATTAATTCCTTTTAAATTCTTCTCAAAACACATTTCTTCAAGAAAAACCTATGGATTATCCTTCAGGACCTCCAGCATCTGTTTTGCTTTAAATTTTGATTTTAACCTTTCTTTACAATCCTTCTTCCTGCCACACTAAAGGAGTTTTTTTCTGCTCACCTCTTGCCTGCATCCTCACAATTCTGAGACATGCTGTGTCTCCCATCAAACCTGCTAGGCAGTAACGAGCACAAACCAGTCCTCATACCCTAGTGGGGTTCAGAGCATCACAAAACTCAGATACTGTTGTAACTGGCTGCTAGAGCCTTCTCTGAAGGTTGGGAGTTAGATTTTGCATTGGAAGTGCACAGGCTCTGTCTGCCTGGCTGTCCATCTCTGTGCCTGTGAGTTGGCGTTTGTCTGCTGAGTAGGTTGGCCTCAGAATTGATTACTCATTTCTAAAGAATCTTTAGAGTCTTCACATTTAAATTTCTTTCTTCCTTCTATGTCTCAGTAAGTCCTATGCCTCTCCCTGCTAGTGACAGCCATCAGAATTGCCTTTGGTATTCTCTTTCCTCTGCTCCACAGGTGTGGGAATGCAGGCAGAACCAGGCAGGAGCAAACCTGATAAAAGAGATGGGCACCCAAGAAGTGTTGGTGGAATTAAGGCAGCTGCCCCAAAACATTGACCCTGAACCTCTGCTGATCTTCACCCTCACTCCTCAAGCCTGTACATCCTGGGATGTATCAAACATGTGGGTCTCCTCTTGTTTTCACATTCACCATTCAACCAGTTTCTGTGCAGACTGTGGTTATGGCTGCTACTTTCCCCCTAAACATAACAGGAAAATTAGAAGCCTCCACCTCTTCCATCTTGTATATCCCCCTGGCTCAGAATGCTTGCACAGAAGTGACAGAATCAGGCCAGTTATCTTCTCTACCTGAGACCATCCATACTTGCAGACTATTTCTGCCATTCTGTAGTTAGATCTGCCATCAGTGAGAAGGCCCTGCTTGGAATCCCTCTTCTGTTTTGCATTGCAGAGATGCAGAGGCTGTGCCTTTCCCGTGCCTGGAGCCCTGTGTGCTGGGTGCTGTGCAGGTGGGTGCCATCCTACATCCCTGAGCAGCTCGGCAGCTTCCTCATCCCTGGCACAGCGCAGGATGTCCTGGGGCTCAGCACCTGCTTTGCAGGGTGGGCTGTCCCAGATCTGCACATAGTAATGCCTCTTTTGTGATGCCCAAAACCTCTACAGGCAAAAAGAAGGGAGCTGCAGAGGACCAGTCTGACCCCCTTTTGCACTGATACCTGGTGATCTGAACTATCATAAGCTAATTCTTGCTATTGGGTGAAGTTATCACAAATTAATTGGTCAAATTGAGCCAACCAAGTTCCAGATTGGACAGTAGCATTACTGTGTTCTCTGCACCTGGATATCTTGTAGGACTATGGCATGGGTGGAATCATGCCTCTCCTCTTTGCCCAGCTGTTTTCTTTTTGGGAATATCATAATTTCTCTGCCTCCTTCACTATCCCTCCAATTTCTCAGCAATCATTTCTGGGATTTGATGTGTTTTTTCCTGCTTTTGCATGTTTGATTTTTTGTTTGGGTTTTATGTTGTTTATCCTCACTTGAAAAGATTTCTTCTTTCCAGTAGACCAGAGTGAGGACTTTTAGCCATTCTTATTGAAAGGGAAATGGAGTGAAAAAAGTGAAGAGTTTTCCTCACACGTCTTCAGTAATGAAATATCAGCAAGGAACTCTGGATGCAAAAAACATTAAATAAAAGGATCACTTTCAAAGGCACAAAACATAGCCTATTGAAGGCTTTAGTTAAGTACTTATCCATAAAAAGAAGTAATCTTCTTTGCTCTGAAAGATCACAGCCTTCTTCTGTAAAAGAAGGACCTGGCCCAAGGTGTGCTGCTGTGACAAACAATAAAGGTGGAAATGAGTGATTATTTTAACAGCCTCTCCCAATACAATCTGCATCTACCTCTGGCTTTCTACTTGCATTTCATGAGAGAAATACTTCAGTGCTGTGTCTGTGAGTGAAAGGCTTATGTTTCAGAAAGTACATCTAGTCACTTCTGCCAGCAGAAATAATGAAGTTGACAGGCTTTCCCATATGAAGACACACTTCTGTCATGTTTTTATAATCATTGCTTTATTTAAAATGGAAAAATCCTCCTCCTCCCACTCAGCAAGTCTGCAGGACCAGATGCTAGTATTAAAAGCTGCATTACTCATTTAGGTTTTTTTCCTCATCTCTTCTGACATGAAACCTACAGGACTGTGAATTTAGAAAAACAAAATGCTGTAGTAAATTTAAAAACTACCCCTTTTATACTTCTCATTAAAAACCACATTGGACCCCTGCATTCACAGTCCATTCCGAGCCCAGGAAAAGGGGGACTCCTGCAGGGGGTCACACAGCCATGGGGAATCAGCTCCTTAGACTGAAGCTGGGATAGAGGAATCAGTTTGTGATGGATCCCTAATGTCACTGTGCCTAATTTTTCCATGCTGGTTTTCCTGTCCTGGTACACATGGGAGAGGTTCCTCTAGGCAGTAATACTGCAATCCTGCCCTTGCCCTACATGCCCTTTCCTGATCATCAGAGGCAATTCTCTGCTCTGTTTTCTCTCCTGCTTCTTCTAGAGCAGACTCAAAGCCAGCGGTATTGGTGGAGGCATTGCCATGGCTTTGGGGAGCTTAGGTCTGCCTCTGCACAGCTGGAAGTAGAATTCCATGCCATGACTTTTATTACTGTTGTTATGAAACACAGGTTATTTGGTTTATTTTTCTGGCAGAGCTCTGTTGAAGTGGCAAATGTCTGCCATTCAGTCCTAATTTCTGTGGTCAACAGATGCCCTTGCTGCATGACCTAGTACTTTTTAGTCTTTCTGTCATTGCTTCTTTATTTTCTTGTTAGGCCCAGGGAGAAGGTGTAATCAAATATTCTCTTGTGATGGAAACTGCTCCTGCAGGAAGGCGAACTTCTTTCTTAGAAGAAGAAGGAAGGTTTTGCTGATCATTGAAAAATAGGTTGGGAGGGGGATTTGTAATGAGAGCAAGGTGTTCCCCACTGCCATTCCATGAAGTTTTATGTATGTGTGTGTATGAGAGAGGCTGAGACCAGCTCCCTCCTCTGTGCAAGTGCAGCTGAGAGCAGCAGCAGGTCAGCCCAGATTTTACCTTGGCTAAAATGGGCTCTTCCACAGCATTAACAAGGTGGAACAAGTTTTGACCTCTCTCCTATCTCCTTCAGCATCACCCACTGCTCACAGACTGCAGAGAAGCCAGGAAAAAAGCCAGAGTCATTGAGAGGCAGGGATGGAAGAGCTTTCCTGCAAACTCCTGTTCCTACCCACCCTTGGACTAAAATAACTCACAGTGAGATGCATGATTTTGTACATTTACCTATCCATGAAATATTTTCCAGAAATCAGTTCTGATTAAAAAAATACAAAGAACTTCTTGCATTAAGTACTAAAGAAATACTTTATTACTGCTGACATACAGGTAATTGAAGCCATTTGGAATGTACAACATGTACTTAATAAAAGCACCACTGGTTACAAGAAATATCTCCTGTTCCCCCACACACCCTTTCCCATGCTTGAGATGACAACATGATGGTTTCAAAAGCATGTCCCTGTCTTTTCCTATCATGAGAATACCTGAAACCAGAAGCTTTTCCTTGTAATGAACAGAGTCAGATTGCTTCCTGGCCGCCTTCATTTCCTACTAATACAGAAATAGGCCCGAGTCCAGAAAGTTTATTTGCACTCAGAAACCTACATCTTGATCAGTTCCACTGTGTTCTAAAACTATCAACATTTTTACTTTGTTCTGTGTGAAATGGCCTAAGATTTTACTCAGCTGGCACCTGCTAGGGTACAGTTCTATTTCTGATGCTCAGACTGCTCTGTGATATCAGCTTCAAAGCAAATAGGGAAAAAAGGTTACTCCCTCGACTAGGAGTACAAGCAGTATGAAATAAATAAGACAAGTTAACCAGGTTTTGATTTGCTAATCTATAAGGATAGAAAATCTCAGTGTCTGTCTGTCTGTCTGCCTATCTATTCACTCATCTCACTCTCATAGTTCTCACACATTTGGATTTTACTTTGTAAAACCAAACCCAGATCAGTGTTACAAAATTAAATATTAGTAAATAAACATAAGGAACTTAAATTAAGGGAATGCTACACAGTTTGAGCTGGAAAAAAAAGCAGATGAAAAACTGTAAGGTTAAGTGCAAAAAAGGTATCTAAAATAATTTCAAAGGAGATGTTTTAAAATTGCCATGACAGAATCCTTTCAACTGTGTGCTGAAGAAACAGGAAAGTTACTAATGATGCTCCTGATACTTCTGCTTCTGCAGTCTAGAGGTCTGCCTTCAACTTCAAAGGAATGATGCTCACATCGTCTGTTGGCAATATAAAGTTCTCTTCATGCTCAGTCTACAAAACAACAGGTAGCTATGCTCTTTCATGTGTACCAGAAGATATGCAAAGGAAAACTTCCCACTGAGATGAACTCAGCTCAAAGTCCTCTGCCCAGGCCGTGGAAGGCTCTTTTCTGGATCTGTGTGCAGCTGCTGTTACAAAGTAGCTCCTTAGAGCACACTGGTGTGCTCTCAGCAGGCTGGCTCTTTACCTGGTGTGAGTGGCTGAATCTCCCTGGCATCACTGGAGATTCAACCATTTATCCCAGCACAGGACACTTGAGCTAACAAATTCATTCCTCTCCAAGGTGGGTCTAGGGTGTCTGGTCCAACCAAATCTGCACCAACCTTAAGCTCCCTCATCACAGCAATCATAGAGGTGAAAATATTAATATATTACCCAGCTATTTGATACATGGAGTCTGAGGGCTGGGAAACAGCAAGAGTGGCAGTGTAATGCAGGTATCTACATCAGGTCTGAACTCAAGGCTGGCCCAGGGATGCTGAGTCTGTGCCTGCCTTCAACTGCTTGGTGACTGCTGGGTTGTGGTGACCCCTGTGAGAGCATTTGGCCACCTGGTAATGGTGCTGCATGCCTGTTTTGTACTTGAAAGACCATATTTATGCAATCAATGGAGATGAAGTAAAGAAGTGAAATTTGTGAAAAACATTTTTTTGCCGAATTTCTGCTATTCCACTAGCAAAATTACTATAAAATTGCAGTATTTTTGGAAAATTTTCTCCCACTCAAAAAACCTCTGAAGATTTTTTCTTTGTAGTTCTGTGTGAGATGTTTTCATAGAATCTTTCAAAGCAGATAGTCATATTTTCTGGCTATATTTTTATTCCACTTTGGCAATTATTGATCACATGGTCTAGCCTACAATTCTCTGATTCTCTTGCATTAAGAACAGGAGGTGAAACCATGCTGACTTTGTTTTCCACAAGAGTATTTTATACTGTGAATCTTTCTGCTGGATAACTAGATGGTAATTAACTCATCCATCTTTAATAGTTGAAGCAAAAATGGGACATGACTGTGATTCACAATTAACTGTATATTTCCTTTCCATTATCAGGCACGCCATGCTAGGTGGGGATTTGATGTGTCAAATCTATAACATATACCTTTCTTTGGTCTAGAGGTACCTTCATTTTCCCATCTATGTGTGTGTGTTCTGCCCATTCCAATATTTTTAGCATCTACCTTGCCCTGATCTGAAAAAGCTGCCTCCCCCTGAGAGTTCTTTCAGTACCCTTTTTCTTCTTTGTCTGCCAAGTTCCTTGCACTGAGTACCATGAGTAACTTTCCACTGAATACCAAGGGTAACCTATCACTGAGCATGACACATAGAGGAGTGATTTGTTGCAGTGTCAGGAGAGGAGAGAAAATCTTAATTTTCAGACAGTTATAGATATCAAAGGATGCACAGACAGGTGCAGAGGAAGCAGATGTAACATCAGATGCCTACCTTTCTGCGAATGTCCCAGAAATGCCAAAAACTGTAGGGTGTAGGCACACATTCCAAAGAAACCCTTGGTTACATATGACTATGAATAACAAACTGCTTGGGACTATGGTTCCTGTTGAGTTCAGAGGCTGGAAAGAGCAGCTTTTTTGCTAAATTGCGGCTAGAGAAGATCTTTCAGGTCTCTGGAAGGGGTTCCATGCAAAGCAACAGGTATTTCAGCTTGATCTTGTGTGACAACATGGCTGTGGGAGCTGAGAGATGCAGGTATGAACTGCTTCCCCGGGATGCTCCAGTCTTTCACATCACTAATAGAAACAGTGATCCATTTTATGTTTGTTTATGGCTCTGAGCATATTGAAGACAAGCAACTGTGCACACATACTAAAACACACTGGAATGAACCTGGACCCTTTGGCACATTAGTGGTGCATGCTGACAGTGGGGAGTTTGGAGACCTTTTCCTCTTTTATTCAGATATAATAAATGTTGAATACAACCTCCATCAGCAGGGAATGAAAAAGGTCTACAACAGCAGAACTAATAGCCCAGGACACTCATGTGGGTGATAGGAAGCCTATATCCATATCTGTGGTCAGAATAGGGGTAGGCAGAATAGGGGTCCTGCATATTCACTGATGGTTTAGACTATCAGGTTACTGCTGAGCATCTCCTGTTTCCAAACAGAAATTTTCCAGTTCCTTATGGTAATGTCAAGACACATGCACCCACATAAGAATGCAACATGCACATACACACAGATCTGATGGCATTAAAGACGACATAAAACGTGGAAGAAAAGCATTCAGCATCTGTCAATCACTCAGCAACCTTCATTTGAACAGCAACATCAGATTTCATAGAAAGCAGGTTGTTGACCATGTAGAATGGAGGCTATAGGATCTTCCTTGGCCTAAATCATGGCATGCCAGCGAGGAAGTTTGCTCACGGTCATAGAACACCGGATATGCTGGATGACGAAACTAAAAGGTGGTACTTTTTCTTTTCATGCTCTTGGTCTTCAGACTCCAAATGCATGGTTTACATACTAAAAAAATCCTTTCACATCCAACTGATGTGACTAATTTCCTATCATACTTAATATTTTATTGTACACTAGATTTTCTTGGAATAGAGGTATATTTAATCCCTTCTTTTGCAGAGCTTAAATTTTTACTTTCTTCCCTTTTCATCCTTGCAAGAATGTAGTTGACTGTTTCTGACTTCTCCCCATTCTACTTCATAGATAAAAGGACCAATTTTTGGAGATAGTGTGCTGCCTAGAAAATATTTTTTGTGTCAATAAATTACTTGTTTTTTCTCAAAGAACATTTCTACATCTCTTACTGGCCTCTTGCTCCTGGTGTGCTTGAAACATTTATTGGTTTTCTGCCCATTCCCCCACTCTGTGATCTCTAGGATTTTCCACTTGATTTCTCACGTGCTTTCTTCATTTTATTCTTACCATCTTTGTAGTCTATGGCCAGACATTGCTGCTGTTGTGGCCAGCAGGTGAGGTCACCAGCTACATGTCTATATTTGGCAGAATTGATATCTATGTCTCTATTTTTGCTATAGTAA
>VYZP01036217.1:0-38893 GCA_013400635.1 Hypocryptadius cinnamomeus
AGGGAAGGGAAGGGAAGGGAAGGGAGATTTAGACTGAAGTTTTCAGTCTAAATCTTCCTGTAAAGGATGAATAGTGTCAGGCAGAACTTGTCATTTGTAGTTATTCACATCATACCATAGCAATATGAGAATCACTGAAAGCAGGGTTCCTCCATTTTGTTATGCTGCTCTTGGGAAATATCTTGGGAAGAAAGTGAGAAGAGAATGTAATGATATCTCTTCATAATACTCTGCCAGCCTCCAGCAACTTTTGGCTTGGGGATTTCTTAACCTGGAGGCAGTATTCATACTGGATATCACTTTCATGAACTTGCAGCTCCCTCCTGATTGCCTGAAAGGAAATTCACAGTTTCCAGTAGGCTAAGATCAAAGTTGATGAGTAGGTAGCTCTACTCTGTGCTGCTGAAGAACCATCTTCCTTGTGTTAATTTTCAACATATTACCTACTAGTTCCATCAGAGGCCTCCTAGGTCTTACCTTTGGAGATATAATGAGACATTTTATCTTTCTTCATATGAACAGGCTGTTAATGTCTTCGTCAATCTTTATCATATCTCCCCTCAGCCATCTCTCCTAGGTCAGGGAGTCCCAGTCTACTTGTTCAGTCTGTATGAAAGGTACTTCTCGTGTTTTATCATTCCTCCTCAAACTTTTTCAATATGACAATTTAGTTTTTCAGGTGACGTGGCTAAAACTTTAACATTCTGTTTGCATTTGGCATGTGTGTTCTATGGTTTTTGGGGGTTTTTTTGTAAACCTATATAACCTCTGAATTTCACATCCAGCTAAACAACTCAGAACCATTACTTTATAGCTGAAGTTCCATTTCCTCCCCATGTCCACTGTTTTATGCTCATCTACATTCAGTATAAGATGCTGTTTTAGTGCCCACTCATCTTTTTGCCTAAGATCCTTTTCTCTCATCTGGTTTCTCAGTCTTAGAAGAATTCTCACTAATAATGTCCTATTAATCTCTTTACTGTGAACCCTATCTTTCAATTGATTTTATGCCATACATGCAAATATCCTCCCTCTTATCCTATTACTGCTTAGGTGTTTTTAAGGTTTTGTGGTGAGAGCCCTTATTGAATACATGGAAAAGGACAAATAGGCAGATGCTGTCAACCAAAGATCTCCTGTATGTCCATGCTGTTTATCAATTTACAGGAACCTGATGGATTTGTAGAACATGATTTCTCCTTTCCAAGGTATATTGAATTTCTCCCAATGTATCATATTTACCCATCTTCTCTACCCTGAGTAGTTATTTCTACTAAATTTGTCAGTCTTACCAGGTTCTATTTCTCCCATTTTCTCTTGGAAGCATTTGAAAAGGCTGATGCTGTACTGGATACATTCAGGTGCTCAGTTCTAAGTCTGTTTTAAATAAGAGGCCATGGACTGTTATTATTACTTCAGTTAATTCATCCTTCCATCCCTTTAAATCTGTTGGATGAACACCATCTGGTTCTAAAATTTTCTTCCTATTCATTTTGTTTATTTGCTCCATATCTCTTCTACAGACACTTCAGCTTGAAATAGATCCTCTGACGATACCCATAAGGAAGCATTCTGCTGCAGGAAGCTCTCCAAGTTCCTCACAATGAACACAGGAGCAAAAAAAAAAGAGATCATTTTGCCTCTTCTGTTACAGCCATCTCTTGCTCAAGGACTGGTTATCTGTTGGCCCTATCATTCCCCAAACCCTTCAACTTGCCTACTATTCAAAAGAAGCATACAGTTGCAAATCACTTCCCAAATTACTTCAGACCCATAATATTTTGATGTAAGTAGAAACAGTCACCCTCTCCATTCTGACCGTGACTGGAGATGTCCTGTTTTGCAGCAATATCCTTCTGTATGGCAACAATTATTTTTCTTCTCAACTACTGTTTGTATATACTACAGATAAACTAGAGAGGGTCTGAGATACAGGCTCAGACATATATTATGATTGAGTACATGAGCTTAGATTGTGCACTTTGAAGCAGAGTCCTTGCTGTTGATCTTCTTAGGCCTGTGCTTACTTTGAACCCTATAAGTGCTCAGGCCCTTTAAATAATAGGATTAAAGTAATCATTTGGTTGCTGATGTGAACTTCATGTCTACCACTTCACACAGAGCTGAAAAAATATACCAACCATTGTCAGCCTGATAGCAATATGGATTGTGTTTGTTCCTGTCAAATTTATATTCCCATGGCTGTCTAGTGGAGTTGCTGTCTTAATGTGAATGAAATTCAAATGTTGTGAGTAAAATAAAAGAAAGACTTGTACCAATGGCTTGTCTTGAAGATGAAGTGTCTCTTGCTGGAAGATAAGTAATTTTTATGAATCATTAGAGAGGAGCCAGAACTCACATTATGAAGCAGTGCTTATCCCTAATGCTTATCCTTTTGCTTGTCCATAAAGTCCAGTGAGTCCTGGATGGGTTGCTACAATGTGAATGCCTGGCATGACTGAGCACTGCCCATCTGTGTGTCCCTGACGAGCCTGTCCACAATGATGCTGACTCTTCCTTATATCCAGAAGGATTTCCAGGAACCCAGACTCCTCATTTTCAAGGAAGAGTTTCTAACACTTCAATATCCAGCAAAAAATGTGGGGAAGAGACTGGCTTGTCTGGCAGCAAACATGGCACTGGCAGGCAGTGGGAACTTCACTTGCAGGAGAGGGCAGAGGAAGACCTGTGAGGAAGGCAGACTGCTCTGCCTGAGTGCCTGCAGCACTTCCACAGCCATGCCCACACTGCTTCTCCTGCCAGCTTTCTCTGTGCATGCCCTGGACCCAGCACTTCTTGCCTTTTCCTTCAGTAAGCTGCAGATCCACCCTATATTTGCACTAGTAAACATGGGGCAAAAAGGCAGAAAGGAAGCATGGCTGCCCTCAGCTCTGGTCCTTAGAAGACCCTTACTCCTTTCTTCTGAATTAGGAAAAAGTGCTATTTCTCTCCCCTAAAAGGATGTTGAGAAGAAATACACGCCAGTGAAATGCAGGCCATGTGAGCACATAACACATGACGTGTTTAACCTGTGCTCACACAAATTCCTCACTGGGGCTTATGTGATGGAGCTGAAAAGTACAACAGAGTTTGTTCTGAGAACTCCCTCTGTTATTGTTCTGTACCAAAAGTGCCACGCTGTATCTCTCTCTGTATGCTAATTAGTGTTCCAAGCCCCTGAGTGTCCTGCTGCCTTCTACACCCAGCGCTGGAGGCAGGGAGATGTGTCGCAATGGAAACCATGCATAGGGAATTAGGATACCAAGCATTTAAAAAATGGGATAAATAACAGAATAATGGGCTTCTGTGTGATAGCATCTACGGCTTGCAGGTATTTCTGTTTTCATATGGTAATCTTTAGGCATGTTGGGTTTTGCTTCCCTAGCCACAGACTACCAAAAAGGAGCACTAGTCAATGCTGTCGGTGCTCCCCTCCTACAGAAAGCATGCAAATTTCTAGGAAGACCTTGGTGAAAATCTGTTCAGCTTAACAGGGAATATGCTGATCTGAAAGCCCACTAGCTTTGTTTATGGAGTGTGTGAGACAGCTTCTGTCCCCACTTGTGTGCCCATTTAATTCTCATGACAAAGTACTTATTTTCCTTTTTGAAGGAGAGTTTTACTCTAATTTGTTGTGATAAGGGAGTTCCACAGACACTGCAGGAAAAAGAAAGAATATTATAAAACAGAACCTGCGTAAGTGGCTTCATAAAAATATTACTGAAAATATGAAGTGAAATTGAGAGAAAATATTTTTTCTTCTAGCTCTTTCAGTTTCACTAATTCTTGGTAAGCATGTTTTAACAGTAGCCAGTAAATCAACCTGCAGCAGAAACTTTTTGAGTTTTCTGAAATTGATGGATCCCTTTGAAATATCTGTGGTAGCCCTCCTTCTATGTTTGTCAGAGGGAGTTGAGCAAAACCAGGCAAAATTGCTCCAGCTGTTTTCAGAAAAACTAGGACTCTGTGCAATATGACCTCTGCTTCTCAAAGCTGATCAGTGTTAGATGATGAACATTGTTGAAACAGCCTGAGATTTATTAGCATGAAACTGTACTCACTGTGGTATAAAGCCAAAGATAAAATATTGCAGTCAGTAATAATTCATCTCACTGAAAAACAACCGTGTCAGAGTGTCTGTGGTTTGGTTAAACAACACACAAAGAAAGCAAAATGGTAAGGAAAAATATGCAAATGTAATTTTGTGGTACGAATCTACACAAATTTGGTACAATGAAAATTAGGAGGAAAAGAAAGAGATCTGGGTTTTGTTAAAATAATCTGTGGATGCATCTGAGAGAACTCCCATTGATATCTGTGGGGCCAGTATATCACCCCCAAATCAGTATGCACATTCACTTCCTTCTCTGGTTTTCTTCTTTGTAAAATAGCCTTTTACATTTTCTGTATTAAAGAACTGTTTGAATGAGGCTGCCCCCTCACAGCCTCTTGCCAGCTGCAGTCAAAGGTCTGCCTTGTTCTGATGGCTTGCTGTTTGCAAGGGAAAAAGTAAAGTTATTCATCCATTAATCATATTTTTAAATGCTAGGTAAGAACAAAGTATTATTGTTGGAGATTGCCTTTAGAATGGCTTCGCTTTGGAAACAGGCTTTGGGTCTTTTTGTTTAATTTCACTTTTAAATTCAAATCCCATGAAAAATCACAGCATTAGTATGTATGTTCCTGCATTTTGTTCCAGCTAAAGACTTTTGGCCAGCACAGTTTTTTTAAAAAGCTAATGCTTTGCTGTACATGATTGGAATGCTGCTTCTGTTTCTTGTTTTTAAAAGGGAACACAGTCAATACACCAGTGGCTGCAATATTTTAACACTAAATGCTCAACCAGGACGATTTTCTCATTTTTATTGTTTTAGCCTGAGGCTTGGAAGATAGTCAAAGAATTTGAGGACATGAGAAAATTTCTAGCAGGTGAGAAGTGAGACTACTCTATTAAAAAATATTAGTTTTGTACACGAATCCTTTACTGCACAATTTACTGTGGACGTGCATAGTTTAGATTAATAGCAAGATCTTGTAATAACCAGGTGAGTGTAGGCAGCTGCCATGTCCCACAGGTGTCCCTGTAAAACACTGCAGTCTCCGGTGGGACACGCTGCCTTTGGGCTCCAGGTAACAGGAAACTCATCTCAGCAGTGCTGGGGAGCAGAAGATGGAGCTCTGTGCAGATCTGACCTGACCACCGTGTAGTGGCCAGATGGTTACGGCTGGAGAACAGGGAGAGGTGTGAGGTGCTGGCTGCAGTGTCTGCAGCCCTCTGAGGCATCCACGTGGGGAGACTAAGCCCCAAGATAAGTGAGGGTACAGATAATGTGGTATTTTACATTACTTTATTCTGCCACTTAGGTTATGTGCTGTTCTTGACATGAAAGGTGGAGCAAACTTGTCCCTAAGCATGTTGCCTTAGCACTATCTACACTGTCACAGCCCACACCAGCGCAACCCTGGAAAGCTAAGCCAGACATGACCTATTACCTGAGGACATCAACCATGGCAGTGAGTGCCCCTCACAGGTGAGGCTGGATACATGGGGGCAACCTCAGAGGCCATGTCTTTACTCATAAATCAAATAGGACACCAGGATGCTCCCAGGCACTGAGATTCACTCACCCATGCTGGTCTGCTGACCAGACGCCTAGGGGTCTCCCTCCTAGGCATGGCCTAAGAACAAATCCTATCCCTAGGATGTGTTTTGGATGTGTTCACTTGATTTCAGAGGCCATGAGTGTGTAATGGCCTGGACACAGCCCCAGGGCTGCATTTCCCCCAGGACAGCCCTGGGACCAGACCAAAGTGCTGCACCAATTGCACCAATGTGAACACCTACTGCTCATCTTCAGTCAGTGCATCTCCAGCAGCTCCAGACCAAGTACTCATCTGACCTCTTGCCTTTGAAATCCTCACCTAGGATCTGACCTCAATCCCAAGCACTTTGAAGTGGGCTGTGCCTTCCTACAAGCACTAGCTTTGGGTCAGGTCTTAGGAGTCCTGCTGCTCAGGGTACCAGGGACCTGAGATACTGACAAAGCCCATTTTTTCATCATCTGAAAAAACCTTTCTTTCATTTAAGTTATTGAATAATGGAATGGCAAACAATAGCTAAAAGTAAATTAATATTTCTTACCTTTGTGTCATATTTTGTTATCCTTGGATTTAAAAGCTTTTGGTTATAAGAATGTTTACAATAAAAATGTATCTGTAAATGCATCCAAAAAAATGTACGCACATGCACAAATAATCTTATTTTTCCTAAGAGGTGTTCTTTTATTGGCTTCATTTGAAAATTAATGCTCTCATGAGATGAGGTTACAAGTAATTTAATGTAACGATATCCTGATAATTGGCATTTGGCAGTTATTGCTACTGCAATTTTACAGGCTAGTTTTGATGAATTCCTGCTTTGACACACAGTTATGACTCAGTGCTTTGCTTTCTTTTTCCTTTTCCCTCAGCTGCTGTAATCCATAGCAAGTAATTGTTTAAAACATGAAATCAGCAAGCATCACCTGTAATTTTCCTTTTTTTTTTTTCATGGCCACTAGAAAATGGTCTGAAAGGGGAGAAAAAAGTAAAACATTCCTTCTGCTTGGCCACTTTTTTTTTCCCCACTATCTATTCATTTTCCAGACATTCAACATAAAGAAGAAAATGCTGATAGAGGGGAAAAAGCCTCCAGAAACTAATGAAAAGCTTTTTGCCTGAAGTAATTCAGTTTGCTATTCAAACCAGAGAAGTGTCTATAGTTAGATATGGTTGTGTTCCTTGAGAACATGAAAACATAACAGTGTATTATTAGTGAAGAAACTAAAGAGCAGCTGTTAGTTAGCACCTGGTTCCCAACAGCAGACTGGGAATACAAAGAGAGACTCTCTGTATGTGCCCTGGCAGCAAGAGAGGAACAAACATTTTAAAGCCCACTCTTCTCCTGAGAAAGCAGCACTCCCCTCAAGATGTCTACGCAGAGCCCTGAGAAGTGATGGCAAATTGCAGATGGAAAGGAGAGAAGGGCTCAAAAGACAGTGAAAACCAAAACAAGGCACTATCTTACCTTGCTGCAGCTCAGTGCTGCCTCTGCTCATGAGCCTGTGAACGAGAGAGGACAGGACAGCCTTGCCTCTTTATTGGATTGCCCAAAGTGTATGTTTCATAATTAGACAGTTGGGCATCCGTGCTGCGGGTGAACTATAAATATAATATCTCCAAAGCAGCAGCCATGGGCAGGAGATAAGGACTGCAGCATCTCTGTGCTCACCAGCCTTTTAAGGCATCACAGCTAGAGCTGCATGAGGGCCCCGATGGAAAGGGCTGTTGTGCTCCTGAGCAGTGCCAGCCCATCACTTTGCTGCATTTGGGAGTGCCTTCGGGAGGTGCTGCAAGGCACCCCGAGGAGATGGTGATATTTCAGGGCTCAGTATTTTGTCTGAGATATGAGCAACTCTAATTTATCAATCAGATTATTTGTCAGGCCTTTGGGATTGACAGAAACACCTTAAGAAGTGCTGACTGCTCTGTGGATGTCACAAACTCCAACATCGTTCATCTGTCCATCCCAGGTGTGCAGCCCTGTTGCAGGGTAGTTTGTGTCTTGTGTCCTGCCTTGTTTTTGCCCTGCACTCCCTCATGCAGGAAGCTGTAGTGCCACCTCACTGCAAAAGACAGCAGCTTTAGAGATTAGCCTGAGATCACATTGTCTGTGTTGGCAGCAGGACTGCAGCTCAGGAGTGAACTTTCTGCTCAGGGCTTGTCGTACTCTTCCTGCTGCAAGGTAAGTGTGGTGCTGGGTGAAGGGGACACTGGTATATTAAAAAAAAACCAAAAAACAAAAAAACAAGATGTTTGAGGTGGAAAAAAGCTCTTCTAGTAGCTCCCATGGCGACAATCTTGCTAGCTGGGGAGGAAAACCTGTCCAAGAAAGGCTTGGTGTAGAGGTGGGGTTACAACCTGCCTACCTCCTAGCCAATATTGGAGAAATACTGCATTTCAATGTACTTCTGCAGAGAAAGTTGTAGCAGAGACATGGTCCTTGGTACAAAGTTGAACTATTTTAAGGGGAGGAAAAGGAAAACCGCTCTGTAAGATGGTGTGGTGAAGAAATAACATCAGGCAGACTCTGTGTGCAGGCAAATGACTCTCTACAGCAACATACTCATCTGAAGAAGTGCTGAGCTGTTGAACTGAGGTTGCGGGTTGTTCCTCCCCCTGGCTGAAGAAGGAGTACTTGATGAGGGATTCAACTCCTTTGCTGATTTATTAATTATTTCCATAGTCCTAAAGAACACCTTCATCTCCTGCTTCTCTCTCTTTTCTTCAGAGCTCTGATTGAGCAATAGTCCTTAGGAGAGAGCATCACCTCCCAGCTTGTCTCTGAGCAGTTTGGACAACAAGTGTAGGTCAAGCTGCAGAAGCTGGACACTAACACAAACTGTGTGCCAGGCTTTTTGGCATGACAAACTGATTTATGGCTTGACACGGAGCCCAGTCAAGTTTTATGGTTTTAACTCCAAACCAATGAGAAGTTGGCATCTGAGGCATTCATCCTACCATTAAAAAGCTCACAACAGCATGTCCTCAGCCTCTGCCAAGCAACATGATTTGACAGCCTGATTCAAGCCTCTGGCAGAAAATGACTTTCACACATCTCCTTTTATCCCTGCAGAAATGCCTAGCTTCCAAGCACCATGGGTGAGGAGCATGGCCTAGAGACTTGGGTTAGGGAGATAAGAGAAGTATACCACAGAATTCCTGGGGAAAGTATTGCTCATCCTAAATCTAGTGGCCTTTTGCCTCATTTCTTTAGCTACCATGCAAACAGCCCTTTCACATTTTCCAGAACAATAAACAGTTATGAAAAGCTGTTTAAGCAGCAAAAAGGGGATAGTTAAGACATATGTTTTGACAGCTCTGGAAAGCCTCAACCTTTTCATGTTACAATTTTTTTGTTTGCATGATTCAAAGGTGTGGCTGATGTTGTAGAAATAACCTGGATAAATGATGATTGTCCCCTGCCGCAGTACAGGATGTTCTGGGCACTAATGACAACTCTAATCCCCAGGTGTCAGTCTGACTGCAGAACATTTTTGGATCTGGTGTATGCATCCAGCAACCAGGGGCCAGCTTGGGGTAAATATTGCCTTCCAGAACACTTAATCTAAAAATTTGAGAAGGTGGATTACAGATCTGCTAATGCAAACTTTACTCTCTGATAAGAGCAAATGTTCTCTAAAGCTGGTTACCCCACATTGTCCTGCTAGTTAAACTGTCCCAGTTTCATTTTGGGTATTGCTTTACTCTCGAGGACCCTCACCAGGGAAAAGACTCCTTGAAAAAGGATGCTACCAGGAAGCTAAATCATCAGCAACAGGTCAAGCCTTGACCATGTGATCCTGGCAGCAGGTAACAGCTGAGCCACTTCCTTGAGACAGGCGGGGGAATGCCCCCACACTTAGGGAACCAGCACTTCCAAGGCACAGAAGGGTGGCAGGCTAACAGGAGAGGTCCTGTGGATGTTGTCAGAAGCAGAGACATAGCCTTTATGAAAAGGGGTGGGGGCTGAGGCTCTCTATGCCACAGAAGTGATGGCATTGCTTGGCACAGACCCCCTTGCTGTTTCCAGGGGCTGTAGCCCCAGAGCCAGCCCTGC
The DNA here is from genome assembly GCA_013400635.1 of Hypocryptadius cinnamomeus. Lineage (NCBI taxonomy): Eukaryota > Metazoa > Chordata > Aves > Passeriformes > Zosteropidae > Hypocryptadius > Hypocryptadius cinnamomeus. The sequence goes on from VYZP01036217.1 coordinate 9,659, forward strand.
TGCTTCCATGACTGAGGCACAGCAGGAAGCAAAGCAAGAATTTCAACCAGTTCCCTACTCCAAGGCAATGGGATGTGTATGTACAATAAGAGCTGCTTTATAATCACAGAATCATTTAGGTTGAAAAAGATCTTTAAGAACATTGAGTCCAAATGTGCTTTAGAAATAGAAAGTAAATGCTGCAAGCTGTAAAGCACAGCTCCCTTGGAAACCATACCAAGGTGCCATTAGCTATCCATTCCAGTGAGGGTAGAGGTTTTACCACTCGCAATCAGGATTTGCCATGCCATTCTATGCAAGTCGCAGAAGAGGCCAGAAATGTCAGCAGCCAAGAAGAACATAAATGTTCAGGATAGGTTTAACAAACCAAAATCTAACCAGCTTGCACTGGTAGTATGTTTACTAAAAGAGCTCTACTAACATATGTTCGTGGGAATCTGTCCTTGCTGTTCTGACATTTGTGTTCGTGGTAGGTAGCACAGTGATTAAAACTGTGTTATGATGTTGTTGAGCCTTTAATCTAATTTGGGGGATTTAGATGTGGGTTCTGTACATATGATATTTAGTGCCAGAAACTTAGCAGCAGAGCCAGAGGGGAAGAGGGCACCTGTGGAGATTGTGCTGGTAGTCAATATTTTGTCAACCCTTCACACTCAGGTTCTCACAGTGAGAAAGATGGGATTAGCATTTGCTGTTATGAGCAGGGGATTTGGCTGCGTTAGCCAGACATCAGCCTGCTGCCTTCTTCTAGCCCTTCACAGCCATGGGTCACACCAGTGCCTTCCAAATTAGACACCTGCACATAAAACTCCACACTCAGCCCTCCCCACACCTGGGGAATACCTGGAGGATCCCAACCCCACCTCCCTCCTGGTGGGCAGCTGTTCTCATTGGCACTGTTGTGCTCAGACTATGGAGCACAGGTGAGATGTAGGTGCTTCCCCATGAAGGAGCAAAGCAGGGTGATTTCCAAGGGCCTCATCTCTGCCCGATTTCCCCTCCTGCCCTGTGTTTTGAGCTGAAGCTCCAAGAAGATGTCATTGTAGCAAAGATATGCTCAGGCTTGAGAGCAGGTTGAAGCACTCAGAGCCCTCTGACAGGTGTGTTTTCCATGTATGCTCTCATCAGCAGTTCACCTCTCACAGCTTTTGCCATCAAAAGCTGGCATCTGGTGGAAGGCAGTTATCTGTGTGCTTTCTATGAGGGCTGGAGGTGCCTATCTCTTGCTGCTGACTCACTCTTTTGGGTGAGATGTAAGTTAACCTAGCCTATTTTCTTGCCCCTAGCCAGTAGTTTATGCTTGTGAATATATATATATATATATATATATATATCCCAGAACAGTTTTCTGAATTCCCACAGGTTTTGGGTTGGGAACCCTCTGAGACAGAAGCAAATTGTGTTTAATGACCATGATGCATTTCTCTTTCTTTTCTTTCCATGAATTTCCTGCTGTTTCTGATCCCAAGTGCTTGAGGTGTGTGTTCTGTCCCATGCCCAGTCTCCACAGCTTGTACTCCTTGGGCCTGGTGGCTGTCAGAGCTCAGAGCACAGGCAGGAGTTCTTCCCCTAGCAAACAATGCCACATTTGGGTAAATGATGCAGATGAGCCTGAGTTTGAAAATTTAGATACCCAATTCTCTCCAAAACCTCTAAAAGCAAACTTTGCATGGAAAACCTAGGAAGATTTTCCATTTCTCCCCCTCTCCATCCTCTGTCCCACTCACACTGAGGGTGATGCATCCAGCCCTCAGGCTGCCTTTCTGTGCCTACTTAATGGCCCCACGTCTTAGGGTTCACTTTGCAGACCTGATGACACAGCACTGACAAATGAAGTGCCCTGAGTGAAGAGAAACTGAGTGGTGACTCTTAAGCCAGAGGGAGTGCTGGATGCATTTTCAGAGTACAAACAAAGTTGGAAAAGCAGAAATAATTTCTTCTTGACTCCTCCACTTAGATGTCAAGCAAATATCACAGCTCACAAAAGGCCACTGCTCTTAGCAGCTGTTTCATGGCCCCATCTCTGCCCTTTCCCATTTTGGCTGAAATACTTGTTCAGTGTGCTTTAGCTGCTAAGGCTTCTTCAGTCCAAAACTGAATCTACCCTCATAATCTACCAAAGTAAGTCCTTACAAAGCCAAGCAGGCTTCACTTAACAACAATAAAACCTTTTGTGGTTTGTAGTGACAAACCAAGTGATTGCCTGAGTTTGAAGCAGACGAGATATGCAATCCTGGTAACACTGAACTTCGGTGCCCTGTTTGCCCACTCACCTGCCTGTTTGAACAGATGCCTTTACCCCACTCTACCTAACTCCACCAGTGTGCACCATATGTGCAAAAAATTCTTTCAGGACTCCTTTTGGAAGAGAGGAATTTTCTCCTGAGGTAACTCTTACCTCAGAGAAGTACAGTGCTGTGACCCCAGCAGCAGGAGTCAGGAGCTGCTGCTAGCAAAATGAAGAAATCAAGAGCCCAGACTGCTTTGCCTGACTCCAAGTATGAGGCTGCTTGTATGGATCAGGAATTTTATACTAAGCAGTTTTATTTTGGCATGCACAAACACAAAAGCAGACTTTTGTAATAGAAGGTGTAGATTTAAGCATAGGTGTAATCACTAGCCTGCCCATAATAAGTAATAATAATCCCAGCTCTGACATTAATTCATGGTGTGACCTTGGACATGACACCCACATCCATGTTATCCAACCTGGCAAGTAAATGCAAGTCCCAGTGACAGACAGAGATGGTGCAAGTTCCAAGCACTTTGAAAAAAAAATCAAATTAATCTCCCAAGGTCTCAGGTTTCCCACTTGTAGGGGAAACTATGAGAGAGATCGTTGCTCAAGAGCAAGATCTGAAAAGTACACTGAGATGATAAAAAAGCCCAGCCCCCAGTGGATTTAGAGTTTTCCACACCTCCACAGCCAGTAAAAGGATCTTGCTGTCAGGAGCCCACTTCCAAACAAATCTCCCAAGACCAGCTGTGATAGCTCTTTCCCCACACCTGGCTCAAGTTTCATGCTGAGTGAGGAGTACATGAATAGAGGTGCTTCAGCACCTCAAAATCATCCTGTCTGCACCCATTACCACATTGCAATCAATAAGCTGCTCTTGGGCTATAAAACGTAGGACTTCAGATGTAAAATTCTATGACACTCTACTACCTTCAAAGGCACTTCCCAAAACAACATGCAAATAAAAACTAGAATAATACATCTGGAAATAAGGAAAAATCTAAAATCTTGCACAAAACTGGTTAAGCCTTGTATTGTGCCTGCACATTGTGGAGTAGGGCAGTAATGCCCTTTTTTGATATTACCCTAATGCAAGCCTGGTAGCTCAGGTTAGCCTGCTTGAAGACCATCATGTGTGATTTGAAACAAGCCCAGCAATATTAAAAAGTTGTGTTTACAAAGAGCAGCTGTTGTCATTACAGAATATATCCTTCCCCTGGACACATAATCAACAGGTAACTCAATCTTTGCTAGAGCTTTGCTGACAGAAGTGCAGCCTAGGGCTACCGTGTACCTCTCAGGCTATTTAGCACAATGAGAAGAATGTCACTGTAGAGCTCAGCTTAGCCTGGATGCAAGTGCTCAGATGAATGTCCAACCTGCCACCTGCCACTGCCCCTTACTCAAATCCTGTACGTGACTACGCTAAAGATCAAACATTTCTTTTCTCTTTATTTTGGGTCACTCATTTTCTCCTCCATGACATAAAAAGATGTCTGAAGATGATTGAATTAATACTTCATCTGTTTCAGTGATGCCTTTTGTGAGAGCTCATAGAGATTTCACTGATGGATTGAAAAAGTTACGTATCTTATAACTGCCATTAATTTTATGGTCAAGTTTAACAGAGAACATGACATTTACCAGGAGGACAGCTCTTTATGGCATCTGAATTAAACAATACCTACTTCTGATATCATTGGGGCTGCTCAGATTTTTCAAAAACAGCTCAAAGACAAATTATCAGCTCTGTGGACATGCATTAATTTGAAAGATTTGACAGACATCTTCAGATATTAAGTTGTTGGAGCGCAGAAATCAAAACCAAAGCATGCTGAGCAAAGACATGACATGTCTCTGCTATATAGGCCTTCTCAGCCAAGACTAGCAACATTTTTACACACTGATCAAAATGCACAAATAGTTCTCTGATATTAAATTTTTGGGGAAAAAAAACCCCACAGCATCTTTTTTTATGCTTTAAAAAGATACATTTACATTCAATATGGCTGAAGGACAGTGAGATTAGAGTCCTTAGCATGCAAAATCTGCATTCTGTTTTTGCAGATATCCTGACTAGGAATTTGCTGACCTTTTTCTAATGCTGTCTGCATGCATACCTCAGAAAACCACCATCCAATGTAATACTAGACCACCTTAGTATTACCATAATTTTCTATGCATTTAATTCCATGTTCCACCACCTCTTTTTCTCTTACATGTTATGGCTGGCACACCACATGTCTTCCCTGCTTCCTTTCTGCCCCAGACATCTGCGGTATCAGCAATGTGGTCTTCCAACCTCCCGTCTCCACTCAAGCCATGAAAACTGCAAGGTAATCCTTTGAATTGTTGCCTCCTTGCCACCACTTCTTTCGCCTCAAGGATTAACAGATGTTTCCTCAAAATATCTGCCGTTTCTCACCTTCCCCTCATTCCCCTCACCTCCCCATTTAACCTTACTCCCCTAGAGCACTTTATTACTCTTTGTTCGCCATTGACAAATGTCCTTGTGGTATTCCTCACTTGTCCAGCCCCGCACAAGCGTCATGTCTGGCCGCATTTTGGCAGGGTGTGCCAAACCAGGGCAGGAGCTGTGGCCATCCAAACTGGGCAGGAGCTGTGGCCATCCAGACCAGGGCAGGAGCTGTGGCCATCCAAACTGGGCAGGAGCTGTGGCCATCCAGACCAGGGCAGGAGCTGTGGCCATCCAAAGCAGGGCAGGAGCTGTGGCCATCCGAAGCAGGGCAGGAGCTGTGGCCATCTGTTGCAGCTGTTTTTTCATGGCTCCTCGCCGTGCTGGAGCAGCCCCAGTCCCTCAAGCAGGAGGGCTGCAGAGAGCAGTTGAAATCCACAAATAACCCAGACATGCCAGGTATGCCCAGCCACAGCAGTAAGGGCAGCTGCTGAGTGCAACCCAAGTGCCTCTTGGAAAACTCTTCTGTAAACAAATCTGCCATTGAATTTCTGGGCACAAATACGAAACATTCTGGACAGCACCCTGCCAAGATAGAGACGAGAGGTTCACAGCTCTCTTTGATCTGTGATCATGCTAAACTTGGCTCTTGCTCAGCAGACAGCAATGCTTCTTTCTGTCTTTTAGGAAGAATCTGCTCTTTTGCTAGAGTGTATTGAGAAGGTGTTTTTCTGAGTCTCTGCGTGAACCATGGGCATCACCTCTAGTTTGAAACTGAACTTGAGCCTGAACAGGTTCAATAGCTGCCAAATCTAAAGAAATATTAAAAGAAAGACCTCCTGGCATTGAAGAGTCTAGAACTAGAGATTAACAAGTTCAAAGAAAGAAAAGTTTTTATCTCTGCCTTGCATGTTGAAATGCATTTAGAGCATTCAGTTCTGCAAACCATCTCAAACAAATCCTAAAGACTGGATCCCAGACCTGAGGACTCTCTGACTCTGATCCTGCTTTGGTCTTGATCTTTTGTGTCAGAAAGGGCTCTGGAGACAGTTTTGCCTTCTGGAAATCAAATTTAAAAAAAACCAGATATTGACAAGTATTGATGATGACATTGATGATGATAAGGAGGAGAAGCAGGATGAAGAGTAAGAGGAGAAGGAGGGGAAAGTGTGATAGAGAAAGGCCAGGGGATCCCAGAAATACAGCTCTCAAAAGTATCCTTTCTGGCACAGCTGTGTTAAAGGACTGAATGGAGAAGCCTTTCTCAAGTGGGACCTTTGCTGCCATAATGAAAAATGACTTGCACCATCTCTCAATGTGACTAGAGCAGTTCTGCTCCTTTCCCAACATGTCAGCAGCTCAAATCGCTCAGCTTTTTCTTGGTAGCTCTGTAAATAGGAATGCCAGGATCTTATTGAGGACAACCTCAGTGTTATTCTGTATAACACTGTCCAGCCAGCATTGCTTGTGCAAAACCAAAAGTTATTTTCCAAGTCAAAACCATTTTTCACAGAGACGTGATCACATTAATGTCAAGTAACCCAAGATTATTCCTCCAGTTCCCTTGACCATTGCAAAGGTATCTACAGTCCTTACAAAAGAAGTAAAAAACTTCTGCTATCAGAGACCAGTTTTGAAACTTTGCAAGTGAGGGCTTTTACCACTGGCCCGTGTGGGACTGCTTGATGCATCGGCTATTGTGAATCCAGGATTCTGGAGAACAGATGAAAAATAAAATTGTGTTAATATAATATGGAGTATGATAAATTACTTTTGGTATTAATGTTGTCCAGAAGTCTCTCATCCAGTACATCAACACCTTTGAAGGAAGAGGATGCCATCTTGGGGTATTGCATGGGCATAGTTCATGCCAAGCATGTTAATGTAATTTTCACCCTGGAATTATTAGATTGCCATTAATTCTTGTCTCAATACAGTCAAGATCTAATTAACTACATGTATATATCACTGTTTATATCTACTATGATTTTTAGCTTATTCACTAGCTGGTGTTTTCACTATATAAAAAATTAATACAATGAGGCCTGAATCTCACTCTGCCTTTCAGGAGAAGTCTCCTTCACAATCAGCATGCATGAAGGTAAGCACCGAGATATTTTGTCTGGGCAGGAGAACTCACCTATCCAGCAGGCACAAATGCTTTCCAGCTCAGGCAATGGCATGTGTGGGAATGAAATAGCCCAGGGGAGAAAAGAGGTGTGCAAGAACATGCATACCCCTTAATAAACATCCCTTCAAAGAAATACATGCTGTGGACCAGGCCTTGCTTAAAGACAAGTTTCAAGCTGAAAGGTATGTAAGCATGCTGAGAGCATTTCAACAGCATAAAACAGATAACAGAATAATCTGTCTGCAGCTCTAAGTTTTCTCTTCTTTATGCACAGCTGCCTCTAAATAAGGAGATTGTAATGCTGATCTTTGGATTCCTGAATAAATTCATTCCTTACTTTATCTTCAAGCCTGTCTGGTGGTAGGGGTGATTTAAGTATAACTGGCAAGCCACCATCATTCCATTCCCATATAAGCCACAATTCAGTAAAGGGGTGGACTGTTCTCCTACAAAAGATACAAAGCCAGATGCTTCTTCACAAGTTGCATGAGATATTGTGAAAGTTGGGAATGAGGCTTGTAAAGGAAGTCTTCCTGGGACACAGTCTTTATCTCTGGAAAACTGGAAAAGTGCCTCAGCAAGGACCACCATCAAGGTCAGGGTGCTAGAGATGGCTGAACTTCATGAGCTTTAGGATGCAGGTGAGGCTGCTGCAGCTCTGCGTGCATGGGTCCAGCCTGTAGTGAGGCTGAGCATATGTTCCTGATGGGCAAACACACATGCACACAAAATGTACATTGCTGGTTACATGGAGCAGCACAAAAGGAGCCATGCTGCATGCTGGCTTGGCACTGCTGGCTACACAGAGGATATCTAAACAAAGTAAAAATACTTGTTAAGCACAGAGGAATAGCTGAATCTCCAATTCTGCTTGCATGTGTAAGACCAGGTTTCCACAAGTAATCTTGATGGATTCCATCTTGGAATATCCAACTTGAAATATATAAAAGAAGCATGATTTCTAGAGGATTCAAATGCTGATGAAATTCAGTCCTTTGAAAGCTCCATATTTCCACAGAACAGAATATCTCCACTCCCCTGGAAGCACAAGTGTTGTGTTTATCCTCAGCATCTTTGCCTCACATACTCCTGGAGCTGAAATAACCCTAATTGCCATAATTTAATTAAACTACCAGTTTGAAAAGTCTAAGTGTTGTATTGAGACTGCATGGAAAATATGAGCGCAGATAATTAATTGTGTTAGTTAGGAATAATCAAACAGCTTGCAGCGTAAGAAGAGTCTGACATTAAGTGTTATCCAAGCTGACAAATCCTGAGGCTATGGCATTAGGCTGGTCCTGTTGTGGACTGCTGAAGAACTGAGGCTGTAAATGTTTATTTTAAAATGGGCACCCAAGGGTGTGTTCCAGGTGATTTGTTACTCCTTAATGAGGTTGTGTGTATTCCCTCAACAACCACTATAGATATTAGCCCAGCCAGTGCTTGATACTGCATGAGCAAAGCCATTTGTAAGAGGAAAATCACAAGACCTGGGCTTACTGTTGGCAACATCTAGATCATGGAGATGCTTAGAGACTAACAACAGCTAGGGAGGCTTTAGCCCCTTTAATTTATACTCAGATGGTTTTTTTCCTTTACTGGCATTATGTTTATTTTCACCTCACTCAAGCTGAAGAGCTATCCTGTGAGAAAGAGGAGATCTATAAGGGAGATGGTGGCAGTTGCATGATACTCTCCACCTCTGAGAAAGGTTTATCAATCCACTGTATCCCAGGTGGTGAGCTGGGCTGTGTGGTTTTCACTGAGCTTTCCACCGTGCTTTAGCAGCAGAGAATTCTGTGACAGGGCTGTAGCAATGATCTTCTGCTCCATCCTCCAGGCCACTTCAGCCCTACCAAGTGCTCTCCTCACCCTCAGTGCCTCCTGGCAGCTCCTGCCCAGGCAGGTGGGTGACACAGCAGATCTGATATTTGAAGTGGCACAGCTGGAGGTGGCTGTTAGTGGGGAGAAAGCAGCACCACTATGTTTGCTTATCCCTTATCAACATACTTCGAATAAAAGACCGTAATCCTTGTTGATTATATTGACATACATTAAAAAGAGTCTCTACCAAGAGATTGGGAAGTCATGGCAGCTAATTAGTAGAAAAGCCATTAAAAGGCATTTTATCTTAAAAGTAGCAAGGTGTGAAAACTTGTTTTTGTTTTCAAGGCTGATCAGTTGTGTGTTGTCAGTTCTAAGGTAAGATCATAAAGCAGGCTGCTAGAGGCAATCATTAAAAAGTAAAAATCTTGATTTTTCTACTCTTCTGAGGATTTTATTTTTAGGGTGTGTGTTAAGTGCATCTGTGTGCTTCTAAACCAAAAGATGTGAAAGGAAACAAATGTGAGACTTGTTTCACATCAGCAGCTTGGCTCATAGGGTTTTCACAGTGGGAGGCTGCTCTTTGGGCTTTCTCAAAAATGGAAAAGCAAAGCTCAGTTCAGTCTGAACACAACCCAGATTATAAAAGACTGACTTTGGACCAGGCCCAGACTAAAACAAATCACAGCTCTCATTAGCCCAAATCAAACCTCTGCCTTTTCTGGGATTTGCTCAGCAGCTCCTGGGACAGTCACAAGGGCTGCCATGGGTTTGTAAACTCCCCTGTGAGTCTGTGGGCTCAGGGGTCACCCCATTACCTCGTGCTGCTGCACCAGATGCTGGTCACCTTCTGTCCTCATGGCAGCAGCATCTGCCCAGTGTGCCTCTGGGGAGGGGACACCTGAGACAGCTCTGCAACCTCATCCTGCCCCAGTGCTGCCCGCTTTCCCTGGCCCTTCAGGAGCCCTGGCTGACAGCTGAGTCATGGACCTCATTTCTCTGCAGGAGCTCCTGCTGCTCCATTTCAGCTGCCTGATGGGCCCTGCAGCCAAAGGCCCTGAGGGCTGTCCTCCTTACAAATCAAAACAGGAAGAGAAATGTAACAGCAAAAATAATCCAGGCATTAGACTATGAGTCTCTATGGGGAATTGAAATCCAACCAAACAAGAACAACAAAACCGCAAAATTCCCAAAATGCCACAGTATCCTAATTATCTCTGTTGAACTCTTTTCTTGGATCTCTCCAGCAGAAAGAGTCAGTTTATCTTTTTGCCCTTCCAGGCTGTTGGGTAACTTTGGACATGATCCAAAATTCCCTGAAGTCAGTGAAAAGTTTCCAAGGTCTCTGAATCAAGCCCCAAATGCAAGGTGGTAAAAAGTGTGAGTATACTGCCTTATACTCCAGGTGAAAATACACACATTCTACAGGTGCCAAACATCAGAGCTCAGTAAATAGTTCTTTCCTTTTCCCTGTTTCTCCAGTGCATGAGCAAATGTCTCTGATACAGTAGATGAACCTCTTCTCAGAAAGGAGGACAGGACTGGCTCCCTTCTAGCAGTGAAATTGCTATTGGCAGTGGAGCTGCACATTACAGGAGTGGTCCTTCTCCTGGTGCTTGACTGCATAATTTCACAAAAAGCCCTGTTTCTGCAATTTTGTCTCCATATGAGACACTTTTTGTCTCCATAGGAGACACTTTATCTCCGTATGAGACCTGGTAACACTGTAGGTCTCTGAATAGTAACCCCCTGCTTCTGGTCAGGCTGAAGAATTGTGCACAATCCCTGAATAGTCACCAAACTGTCCATATGGCCCAGGCCATCTATGTTTTAAACAGCCAGCCTTTACGTTACATTCTCCAATCAGCAAACAACCTTAGACAGCACAATTTAAGTGGCAGCCTAAGAGATGAGACACTGACTGATGCCACAAGCAGATAAACTTCTGCAGACCTGAGTGCCTACCAATCTGACCCCTTGCACCAAGGTTTTTAAAGAGGACAGATAAGGATGTGGCCATAAAAATAGTTCCACAGGCAGAGAGACAGAGAAGTAGAGGATAAGGTGATGGAAAGCATTTTAAACCCTCTAATTCATCCAAATTGCTGTGTGTTAGACCAACTCTGCTTGCAAATAGCTGAGGTGAATGCAAAAAACTTACCTGTGACTTCATAAGCCCTGTTCAGTACAGTTTGTGCCAGGCACAAGGACAGGGTTAGCCAAAGCCTCTCATGAGGGTCTGTCATAAAGGCATTGAACTTTGTAGCAAAAAATACACACTCTTCTCCTCACTTAGCACCATCTTCTAGTGAAAATGAACATCACAGAGATGTAAGAATAACCCCACATCAAGCCACTACTTGCTGTACCAGCTTGGTTTTTCCAGAAGTGATGCCTCAGGCAAGTTTCAAAATTTAAATTTCTGTTACTCTTCACATTTTCCCAAAGCTATCTTTTTTTTCCTAAGCTGTTACAACTCCCTGAGAAATTCAGGTTCTGTGTGATTTTCTCCAGCTTTCCTCCTCCTGACCGTAGGACTCACGGAACACCAGATTCACAGAAAAACAAAGCTGGATCTTCTGCCCCTGGGCAAGATCAGCTGCAGGCATACAATTTCTGACACATGTCCTGACCAAATGTTATCTTGTTCTTATTCAACAACCTTTCTGAACTCTGTGTCAGCCTTTTCTGCTCATGCCTGACTCAGATCTTTAGCTCAATCCATAAATAAAACTTCATGAGTCCTTCTGCAGTCAGTGGAGGCCTCCAGAAGGTGGGCCAGAGGCAGCTCAAGTAGGGACATGGACAGGTGCCCTGGGCAGGTTAGGTTAGACAGCATGAACACCCTGCTATGTGCATTTCCATGGTGTGCCAGGCTGATTTGGAATAAAATTCTTGCAAGGTTTTCCTCTCAACCCTTGTATTGTGGTAAAGGCCAAAGGGGTGAAGAACATCTGGCCAGCTGTGTTGTAGGTACTCAGAGAGAACAACCAGTGGTGGCACCATAGGTGGAGATAAGAAAGATTTCTTTTTTTCCATGAAAGCTGGCAGCCATTGTCAAAATTCCTCTTCTTGGTACCAGTTATTTTGAAAGTTTCACATACACACACAAGACAATGGGAGTGATCTAGGACTCACCCTCAATCACCTTACATCTTCACTTCCCTGCTGTGGGCAACCCATCCCACATTGATTAATTATTGCTATTATCATTGGTATTATTAGAAAAACTGCTAACAATGGTAACAAATATAGCACCTGGTTTAGATTGGCTTCTATCAGCATCTCCCTTTTTAGTGGAGTAAGGTCCCTGCTGAAACTTCTTCTTGCCTACAAAATATTATTCTGAACCCCTTCTTCCATCATGCTCACAACAGACACTTTCCAAATACTTTAGTTCACCAGTCACTCCCTGGAAATGTCAGATGTGTCTTTTGTGAAGAATTCCTCTTTTTAACTATAGCTTGCTATTTCAAACAAATACTTGGTGAGTGTCCAGCTTTTGCCAGTGGGTCCTGGCATCTTTGGGAAAAAAAAAAAAAAGAAAAAAAAAAGGATATTTATGAGCAATGCTGGTGGGTGGAGGGGTGTACCTCAGGCATGTAAAAAGCATACCTTGTGGTTTTAGTGCTGCATGAATTGTAATCACTGAAGGTAGCGAGGTGCATTCCAGTCACTGTGACAAAGATAAAAGGCAAAGATTTGCCTTCCTAATTATTTATGGAAGCATAGTGTTCAACTATGCAATGCTGTCATGGATAGATTTCCTTTCAGAAATGCACTGCAACATTAGCTGCCCCTCAAAACATCCACTCAGTCATTTTTGCATAGATGATTGGTGACATGACAGGAGTGCTCTTTGTTTTGCAGGTGTGACTGGAGTGTAGGGCACTTGGGAGTGGCTCCCTGTGCTCCCCAGGTACATCATGCTGTACCTCAGAGACTCCATAAAGCAGGAACATGTGTAGCTGTTCAAAAATGAGTGTCTCAGCCATCCTGGCTGAAACTGCAGATGGGTAGGAGTCTTCTCCCTCCTGCTCTTCCTTTTGGCTTTTCTCTTTTCCCTCTCTCTTCACTCCAGATTATACTCTGGTCAGTTTTAGCATGTCATCTGCCAGGTATCTTTTAGCTAACTATTATCAGATGGCTTAGATACATACTGCCTTGTCCTGGTCTTGGCTGCTCATTCTTACCCACAAACTACCTCTTCTGCTAGGCTGAAATAACTTTTTTTTCAAAAACGTGTCTGTTTTTTTGGCTGAGTGAATCACCTTAGGCCCATGGAGCCCAAACCTTACCCCAAAGTGTAGGGACAGCCTCACTTTTCAAACATCCTCACTGTTTTAGACAGTGAGCACTGCTAAACAAACCAAGACAAAACCTCCCAGATATAAACGACAAAGACTACTTCAGAAAAAGTGTTGCTCCAAGTCAACCTTCAAGTGGAAATCATCCCTGGTGGGGCTGGATTCAGAGAGGGAAAAGGGCAAGAGAGCCTGTGATCCACAAATAACTTACAGTTTTCCTCTTTTGCCACTCAGTGCTTTTCACCCAGCTGTGGCAACACAGCACTAAGGAAACTACAACTCTGCCTGCTAAAGCAAAGCTGATCCATGCACATGCTGGTCTGAGCTGACATGGGATTGCAGCAGGAGGTTTTAAAGGAGATCTGCTTAAAGCCTGCTAGCGGCTGGCAGGTCATTTGCATGTCAGAGAACACTCCCGTGGAAACAAGCAAGCATAAACACCTACCCTTTACAAGGCTGCTTCCATGCTCAAAGAAACCTGATGCTCAGCCATGTGGAGAAATCATTTCTTTCCTCTCCACAGCATAAAGTTCACTGAAATGGAAAACAGCTCTTACAGCTGAGTGCTCCAACTGGAATTAGTAAGTATTTTTATTAGCTAGCAAAATGATGCATTCACTTTATCTGTTACCATGTAAATCCTCTGTACTAAATACACTAAACCATTTTTTGCAAGATTAGTTTGGCTTAGACACATACTATAAAAATTTTAATGAAAATGTTTAGGTCTGAAAAAGGATTTAAATATTATTTCCTATCACTTTAATGCCTTTTTGAAAAGGTGAATGTGATCCTGTATGTTTAAATGGTTTAAAGCACCCAGCTTAAACTGCATTACACAAGAACTTCTGTGTTGTCATTAATAGCCCACATTTAATTTGAAGTACAGAGGAAAAATAATAATCAAAACCTGAATTTCCAAGCATTATCTAGTTTGAACAAATCTCAATCTCACTCATATTTAAAAATGTGATTTGTTTGCTAAGTTAGGAGAATCTTTAAAAACAAAGACACTAAAAGCAGAATTTATAAAGCATACAGCTTACCTGAGCTGCCTCGAGGAGTCTCTCTACAACACACGCTTGCCTGGGCTCATCCTTTAAAACTGAGTTAATAGGGATTTAATGGGAAAACAATGCCAGACACTTACCAGACTGGCAGCCATGGCTCTCTGCAAGGATGCCCTCCTTCTGTATCCTTTTCACTGCTGTCCCAGCAGACAGTGGTGGCCTCTTTCCCCACATAAGGCTCACCCAGCATCGAAGCAGTACCAAGTGAGTGGGAGGAAATATTTTCTCTCTGCAGGTCAAGGAGGCCACTGTATTTTTAGTACCTGGATCCTTGCCCATCCCACTGCCCCTCTGGGATCAGCTCCCTGCCTTGGACTTGTAGCCCATGATCTGACAGTCCCAGGAAGAGACAAAAACCTGTTCCCAGCACTGAGAACTGTGCATGCTCATGGCATGTTTCAGCCAATGGGCATTCACACACATTGCAGTCCTTTTCTGGCCTGGGGTCTTAGGCACATGCTAAGACTTTAGGAATTGGTTCCAGGGAAATCAGTTTCATAATTTGGAAGCCACTGCCCAGCAAAACTCAGACACTTGCTGTCCTTGAGCTACTGACACTCAGCCTGAGGACTCTCAAGTAAAAGTTCAGGGTGTTCTGAAAGATGAATCTGGGAGGGAGCCACTGAGTTGTTCACATTTGGTCACAGCTCTTTTGCTTTCAGACCAGAGGCAGGTGGCTCTCCACAGTGAAGTCATGACCCCAGCAGGAGCTCTAGCACCCCCTCACCTGTGGGCATGATTTAACAACCCTCAGGCCTCTGCTGGAGGTTTTAGTGTTTACTGGGAATTCTTGTCACCCTTCAGTACATTTTATTCTGAAATAAATTAAACCACTTCTATCTGTATGCTTCAATGATTTAAAAATGTGATTTTACGTTATCTGAATGGTTGGTTAATACTGTGCAAGACTCCATATCCTGGAAAAAAGTCTGCATTCTTCACCAGCCATCAGCCCTGCAATGACTAACTCCCCAGTGCTGTTGAGACCATTTTATAGCCACAGTCTGGCTCTTGCAGTGGGAGCCATCTGCATCCCTCTCTTCTGTAACCCTGGTAAGACATGGCAGTGGGCCAGCAGGGGACTGTGGTGTTACATTTTAGTTAAATGGTATGCTCTGTCTCACCCCTGGGAAATGTAGGGTTTATTCCAAGGCTGTGACCCTCCCCTGAAGTATCTGTAATCCCAATGGCCCAAGTCTGATTCCGTGCCCACTTTGAATCTCCCTCTTAAACTGCGAGAGGGACACCAGGCTCTCTCTTGGCCCCTTTTCTCCCCTGGGCTCTCCCTCTCTCCCCCTCCCTCCCCCTTTCTCCCTCTGTAGCCATGCTGCTCCCGGGGGTGGGACCCCAATAAACCCTCATCTAATCAGCGCCCTCAGGAGCCGTGTGGAGTCTCCTTGCCTGTCTGCTGCTGCCAGCGAACACTCAGCTTAGGGGGATCCCCCGGGGATTCCCTGGGGAGCCCCCTCAAATGAACTGCAACAGGGGACAAGTGTTATGGCTGGGCCATCCCTACCAGGTCTGCTGATGGCTGAGTCTGCCCTCACAATTCCTTCTCCTGTATGATAAGCAGCTCTCTGTTTGCAGTTCTCCTCCACTGGAGAAGATGATTCTTGTTCCATCACCTTAAGTCTTCTCTTAAGGGATGGTACAGGAGAGCAGAAAACCTAAACTGTGTGAGTTGGGCATGGGTTGCAATGGCCATAACCGTGATGGAGGAGTGCCTGCTTCAGGAACAAGACCCAAGCATGTCTGTCCTAAAAATAAACAACTTTGAGGCCCAGCCTTTCAGACACTTGTGTGTGTCACAGAAATGCCTGTTACAGCTCTTCAGCACTTTAGAACTAAGTTAATAGCTACAGGCACATGATGAAGAGCCAGACTGTAGAAGACCTGAGATGTATAGCAGATCACATATGGCATTTGTAAATTATGATGGAGCAACTTCACCCACACAGACAAATGAAAGGACTAGCAGAACTACCTGTGTCCCATGTCTGACCTGTCAAGCTACAGCTGTCCTATTTTGTGCCCACAGATACTGCTTCTGAAGGTGGTAGCTGTAACCTAGGCTACAGTAATCTGTCATACTCTAGTTGCCTCAGTTTCCCTGCTTTCTGTACCCAGAATGCAGCCCTGAGCACTCCCAGTGACCACCACATTCCTGAGGGATCAGTCACTTTCCATGACTATCAGATAAAGAAAAAGGGATGGGTTAAATTGTCACTAAAAAAATGCACCAAAGGTGTGATTTTGTCATTTGCCAGCTCAGCCTTGTGTGGAGGCAAGCCTGAAGGTTAGATGGACTGTCAATGCTAATTTCTCCAGGGACGTGCTCCAGATGAAGCTGTACTCTATACCACAATCTCCCTGGCCAATGTGTGAAAAGATATCTGGGTTAAGCCAGCACAGGTATGCAGGCTCAGGCAAACCTCACACCTTTCCCTTGCATGAAGATGTACTACTGGAGAGTGCTGCCTGAAAGCTTGTATTTCTTACTTGTGCAAGCTTAGACAGAGTCGCAGAGTGACAGAATCATCAAGGCTGGAAGGAACCTCCAAGATCAGCCAGTCCAACCATCAACCTAACATCACTATAATCACCCATAAACCATATTGCCAAGTGCCACACCTCCTGTTTGGTGTATCTTGATTTCAAAAACAAGGGAAAGCTTTGAGAAATTTTTCCTGAAGCAATTAATTTGCCTTTTTCCAGTCTCCTGAAGCCATTCCTGTGCTCACTGACAGATTAATTTCCCTTCACAAAGCAGCATTTGTAGGTGGCAATACTAGCTGTTTTTCAGTGTGGTGCATGTTTCCATGGATAACTCTCCCCATGGCTACACCACTGTCAGCAAAACCCACTCCATCTCTCCAAAACTCTCCTCCTGCATGGGCCCCCAGATGCCCACCTCTCTTACCACAACACAGGACAGAGCTGGCTCAGCTGAGTGAGTACAGCTCTGCCTGGGTCTGCACTGAGACAACTGAGCCACCTCAAAATACTCTTTAAAAAATCATAAATATAACCCAGCTTGTTCCCCTGCTTGGTTCAGCATGTGCTTCCCCCCAAAAAATGTAGCAGCACAAGTAAAGTGGGAACATGGCATTGGAAACTACTGGGGAAAGTGGGAAGGTTGGCAGAGGATCTTCTAGCTGGAGTCATCATAGAAAGAAAATCTGTGGTATCACAGAAAGCTTCCTCCACCACTGGAAGCTGTCATGGTCAGAAGGTTTCAGGCTAAGTCTCTGTGTTTCCAACCATCTACTTCCAAGAGATTGTGAGAAAAACCTGTACAGGAGTTAAGAGAGGTGGCCAGAGAGCATGGTGCATATCTGTGGGTTTTTCCATAAAAAGATCTTGTGTAACACCACAGAGAGACCACAATTTACACTATAGGGCAGCATTATTTGGTGTGGGAAGGTGGAGAAATTACTCAAATAAACAGCACAGCTCAACAGAAGCCTTCTGCCACATTTGGGGCATAAAATGATCTTTACTTCATGTCTTTTCTCTTGACAAGAGGGCATGAAATCTGCCTGAGAGACTCAGGTAGCAAGAAGACTTCACTCTCATGATTAAGGGAAATAAAGTATTGGGACCAGTTTGTGAACGGGGTGTAGTACTATTCTGAGCACAGTTTGGGAGAGTCGTTGTTCAGTGCCATGGTACTCCACAAATCAGTACCCCCACCAAGACTCTCTCAAACAACTGCTCTCTCTTGGTCCCATTTCCCCTCCTGCTTCCCACTGTGGTGGGATGGAATTGAGAACTGGAGACACAGAAGTTGAAGACAACAGCTTGAGGTAAGAACAATTTATTTGAAACATCAATAAGATAAGCAAATAAACAGTAACAGCATTAATAACAAAATTATACAGAGACAACAATTCACATGCAAAAAATGCTCACCATGAAGACTGTGACAATAAATACCAAAGAAAAAAATACAGTCTTTCCTCTTTCCTTCATCGTTTTCACAGAGGCATATAACAGGAGACATTTTTTAAACAAATGCAAACACAGGGTTATTACAGAGCAGTATGATCTGATTATTGAGAGATGCCTCTACCTCTATAAATGAACATTGGTTATCACTTAAAAAATTTCCATGTTAGCTAATTAATGAATTCCAGTACTGCTTATTTATTCCTTGAATATCTCATGCTTTCATGCATCAACAATGGAGAGGGCTGCATTAAGCTGTGAAGCGCCTTTGTGCCTTTCAGGACTTCTGGCATCAGTGGATTGCTATCCCCCTTCACATCCTGACAAGTTCAGTTTAGGGAAGTGCACCATTTTGGACCCAGACTATTGTTCTGCTTGCCATCATGGTCTCTGAACAGCTGGCTATCACTTATTATTGTGGTCGAGTCCTTAGAAGCCCTACAAAGGGTCAAAAAGTCAAGACCTGCAGTTGCTAAACGTGAAACACAAGGTGAGTCCAGAACAGTGAAGGTTCTCCCAAAGTGCCTGCAATCCCATTCAGGAGAGCAGGAGAGTAAAGTGGTCCCTTTTCATTGTGCTCATCCTGGGGACAGGCTCAGCTGTGCTGTAGCCCTGTATCTTACAGCAGCCCCTTCAGCAGGAGAGCAGGGACTTTGTCCCCTGAAATGCCTCCTGACTACTGCTACAGAGCTCGGGGCTGCTCCTGCAGAGCCAACTTTTGCCATCCCTCCGCAGGAGCTGAGTTTCTGAGAACACTCTCTGCTGCCTATCAGCCCCACTTCAGAGGTGATGAATTGCTGTTGATAGCCCTCTTCAAGTGAGCCAAACACACCAGGAGGAGCCATGTGAAGCCTGACTTAGATTAAGGCAGGTAGTAGTTATCCATCATCATGTGTCTGTCATTAGCCATTAATTAAACTAAGTAAAAGATAAATATTGTCTTTACGAACCATTTCCAGGTATTAAGGGTTTGCCCTCACTGTATATCTGTGCCCTAGCACCTACCAAAATTAAATTAAGTAGCTCTTAAATTCTTTGGCTATAAGTTTCACACAGTATTTACTCTTAATTTTAGAAATGTTATCCTGCTTTTGGAATGGCTGAAACTTTATGTAATATTCAATTTTTAGCAACCTGCCTACTGTCAGTCTACACCAATGACAGCAACTAAATCTGTCTGGGAGCCTGAGAAGGATTTCCAGGAAAACCCTTGATAAGATGATACAGTGGGTTATTCAAGTTGGTGCTGGCCTATCTTCTTGGCTCTGAAGCCAAATTAATATTTCGGCTGATATGGGGCTTCCCCCACAGTTGCTGCTTCTCACCCCTTCTGCAGCACATATGATGGCTCCTAGCAGTCCCTAGGCTGTGGCAACCTGTTGGGAACAGGCTGGACACGTGAATGCCCCCATGAGAACCTTCCAGCCCAGCTGCCTACTACTCTGATCCTCACATCCTCTGAACCATGCAGTTCCCAAACACAGGTGTGCCCACGGAAGCAGAGGCTCAGCCAGGACATGTGGGTGGCAGTGCTAGCACCACATGGACTTGCTTATCTGCCTAGATCTCACTCAGCCCTCAGCTAGTGTGCCTCTGTTCATCCATCCCAGGAGCTAGAGGGTGGCTGGGGTGTTTTTGCAGGTGAACCATCACCACATGATCCATCTGCTTGCATCCAGCTGTGGAGGCGTATTCCTAGTCAGAATTTAGCCAAGGGTCTGGCTTTCTGCTGCCATGTCAGTGGGCTCTGGCTTCCTTCTGGTAACACAGGCCATTATTCTAAAGTCTAAAAATCAATTATCTCTTTTTGTGCTGTTATTTTCTTCACTGAGACATCAATATCAAAGTCAGATAGGGAGGAGATGGACCTTGACCCAAAAAGCAGGAATTATCTCCTGTTGTTTGCTATTTAAACAGCAGTCGCAGGTAGTGTAAGCTTAGTCTGTATTTTTGATACAGAAATTCTTGGAAAATTCCAAAATTGCAAAATTTGCAGAAAGCTTTCTATGGAAATAAAATAGTTGCTGTTTAAAAATTATGGTTTGTATTCAAATAAGGGCTACATTTTTCAGGAGTCAACAGAGGATAATGCCATTGCCTTAAACCTGAGCAAACCTGAAAGAGGATACAATAAGATACACTTTAATTGGTGATGTATGTCATCATAAAAATCATCCTAGTGATGCCTCAAAGGAAAAATTAATCCGTCTTCCTTATTCTCTAATCTCATGTCTTCCCCTACTAATTACTAAATGTTCCTAGAGGTCTGAAGAGGAAAATATTAAAGAATAATTTTATTCTTTGGACACTGCTCTCTTCTTTATTCCTTTGCAATCTCCATGCCTTATTTCAGCATGTACAGTCAGTTGTTTAGTACGTTTAGCAAATAGAAAGAAAATATTTATAACAGTGAACCTAAAGGACATCTTCATTTCTATTACCTTGGCAGAGTCAAAATACCAGATTTTGTAAGATACTAGATTTTGAAACATCTGTGCTCTGAATATCCTTGAGTCCTGGGTGTGAAAGAAGTGAAGCTATAGCTTTCATCTCAAAGGGGTTTAGCAAAAATTTTGTTCAGAGTTTTTTCTTAGCCTCTCACCTCAGACTTTTTTTCTATATTCATCCACCATGAAAAAAATTTAAGCCGCCACTTAAAGTAGCTTCATATCCTTGTGGATCTCCTGGCTAAAGCTCACCAGATGAAGCAGTGCTTGCTCAAGTCTAGCAAAGTCTCAGCAGTAGCCATGAATCATTTTGCAGGCAGGTTCTGCCTTAGAAGTGGTGAACTTTCAGCTTTGGGGGTTCATTACTGCTAAGGCTTATGCATCTTCTCTGCCACTTTGCTAGTGGTGCCCTGGAAAGCAATACAGCTAGAAGGATTTTGAAAAAAGAAGAAGTAGCATTTATTGTTTTGCTTGATAAGTATGTGAGCCTTTGATCTAATGTATCTGTGCCTGTCTCAATGCATGGTATCTACCCACCACTATTTCCTAGCTCTGCCTAGACACTCCCCTCTGAAACAATTCCTTTTTAGAGTGTCTCCTTGCTTTGTGCCAGGCACTTTGCTATCCGCCTGAGCAGATGGAAATATGCATGCCTCTAACAAATATGACCTTGTTAAGCTGCTCATCCTTCATGTCTGAGCGAGAGAGAGCAGAAAAATGTTACACCCACTACCTTCCAGAGGGCAAAAAGCCTCCAACGACGCGCGCTTGCCGTGCTGTGAGGTGTCTCCTGGTAACGCTGCCTTGATATGATCAACATTGCAGCTACTGCTTCTCAGCATCTCAGCATTGATATAAAGCATATGCTTGCCTGCACACCAACGCCTGCTCTCTCTTCACCTCCTGGAAAACACACCTGGGGGCTAAACGTGGGGTGCCAGGAAGGAGCCGTGGTACAGCAGTAGCTGTCATTTTGGCAGTCGTTGAAAAGGTAACATGAGAGATAAGCACAAAAATAGCAAAGTAAAGTGTGAATGGAAAGAGAGGATAAATGGATGTTTGTAAATAGCTTTGCTCTGTGACTTGATCCTAAAAGAAAGTTGTAAAAAATTACTGCAACTGCTGCAGCATAACTGGGGTTTGTCTACCTTCATACAAGATACAAGAAAGTTGTAAGTCTAAAGTCTGTGAGTGTGACCAAAGAAGTAGAACATGAACCTCCAGAGAGTAATTCATCTGACCTCTCAGGTTGTTCGTCCTCTGGAGCAGCCTATTTATTCCTAGAAGAAGAGGTTATATTATTCTTAGCCCTTAAGGGCTCCAGTCAGTTGCTCACAGGGAGATGTTTCAAGGTACTGAATATACCCTGGGGTCTCTGAGACACCTGTGTGGGGCAGGAGGGAGGACACAGGAGCTGGAGGTGGCCTGTGCTGTTGTGGCTGCATGAACGACCCCAGGGCACCACACAGGGCATGAGCCAAGGTGTGGGCAGTGGAATGTACCCCCTAACCTTCAGGTTCTTACATCAGGGCTGATGAATCTTCACACAAATACAATACCACCACTAGCCACACCCAGCCCATTGTCTTAATAAGGATAAAAAGTGTGCCTGTTATAACTCCACGGACTTCAGGCAACCAAGCCCCACCCTTGTTCCTCTGCCAAAGTGCTCTGTAGAATGTGAGGTCCAAGGGCTGCTCCCATTGTGAATCACAGCTGAGGGCCACATTTCAGTGCCTTACAAGTTACCTTCTCACCTTAAGCATTGTCCTAGTAGAGGAAAGTTCTTGAGAAGTGGCAGGGGAATCCAAGGGAATGGCCGCAGCGACGTGAGGTTGGAGAGTGGGGAGGGTTGACAGTGAGCAAGGAAGGGGTTGCAGTGACCTCTGGTCTATCCTAAGCCTTCTCTCCCCTCCTCCACACCTCTTTATAGCTTTCACACCCTCTTCATCTACTGCCAGCATTTCTTTCCAAGTTTTGTAGCTGCTGAATACAAGGGAAGGAAGACTATGCAATTAGAATATACTAATAGAATATACCATTAGAGACACATAGGAATTTTTGTCTCTGTATTCACATAAGATGCATCTGGCACTACAATAATTTGAAATGGAATAAATCTAGGCCCTTCCAGCATATTTAAGACTGTTGAAGCCTGACAATTGGCAACAGAATGACTTGGCTTTCACCATTCACCCTTTGTCTTTGGTGGCAGGATCCCACTGATGCAGTGAGGTAGGGAGTGAGCTACCAAAACCTCATGTCTGTTTTTCAGACAGGGCAGTGTGGGTGAATGATAGCAGCTCTTAAAAAGTATTTGCTAGCTGAGCAGTTGTTAGCAATACACAAGAAAGTCTTAACAGACAGACACCCTAAAAATCAGAAACAAGTTCATGCTTGGGACAACTTAAAAGCAGCTACAGATACCCAATATCTCTCCTTTGTTGGGGTGGTGAGGTGGCTGCCAGCCAAGTGTGTGTCCTCTCCTTTTAGGGTCTAGGTCTCTGCTATCAGCAAATTGTTTTCATGTTTGGTAAACCAGCCAACTTGTGACCTATTAGCTGCTGACAAGTGAAGAGGGTACTCTTCTATCCCTGGTATAATAACCAAAAATTAATAGGCCAGATTATAAAATCTGATCGGGTGCTTCTCTGATGTTCAGGAGATGAAAAGGAGCTGGCAAACATCCAGCTGCAAATGACCAGCTAAAAAATGCCTCTCCTGGTCACCCCAAATCACAAAAGGAGCAAAAATTGAGAAGAAGCAGGTAGAGATGTTCCCCATGCAAAGCTAAGCTTAACCCAGGTCCCTGCATCAGTGTAAATGAGGTCTTACTCCACAGGTACAGACTGTTGAGAAAACACAACTGGGTTTGTCCTGGTAGCTCTCACTTTCTGAGCCAACCTAGATTAGACTGTAGATCAAACAAGAAACTGACCACAGCTTTTTGCAAAGCAATATTTCTTGGGGTAATCCTTGGTGGTACAGTGCTGTGTCTGAAGAGGGCAGAGAGGTGCTATCAGCAGCTTCTGAGTAATGTTTCACCAGTGAAAAAGAGAAGAGATTCTTTTTCCACTGCCCTAGACCCACAAGAAATTTATAAACTGCCACTTTTCCTTCCTTCCGTCTTGAAAACACCTCTCCTAAAAGGGGCATGAGATTTCTGTCCTCCTTAGCTGCTCTCTCCATAGACAAGGGAGGAAAGGCAGCCTAAGACTGGGAGGTATTTCCGGGCTTCACTGGAAAAAAACAGAAAAACCCCCTTCTTTTCTGGCAAGCAAAATGTTGGCAGAGTTAATCATTGCCAGTGCCAAGTGTTAAAAAAAAGACAAACAATGAGGCAGATTTCAACAAACATGAGATTAAAAGCAGTGCCTCTGGCTTGTGTTAATGGCCTCCTGATACTCGAGCTTGTGGTGTTAAGGAGAGGTTGCATATGTGTGGGATGGGAAAGAATAGGTGTTAACTCTACAGGTTTGCTTTATCTATCACATGTCTTGAAGGTGTCTTTTTAAAAAATGAAATCTGGGATTCTTACACAGCTCTCTGGTTTCAGAATGTGAGGCTTGATGTAAAAGATCAAATCATTGAACAAAATGATAAATGGTCATCATGTGCAACATATTGTGGCCTTTTTCTCTTTCTAGGTATTTCTGCTTAAGGTATCATAGAGTAATCCTCTACCACAAATAAGACCTGGGAGAAGCATGCAGTAATTGTCTCAATTTTAGATCTTGTGGCTGTGTAGACGCTTGTTTCACCACGATGGTCCATGGCCAGTAGCTGGAGGTTGTTCTATGCCACCTCATCATTGCCAGGCATGGGGAGAACATGTCACCATGATATTTTTATGAAAATCCTTTACTAGGATTTTTCTCCTATTCTAGCTGAGAAGCCTCAGTAAAGAAATGTAAACAATAACTATCTGATGGCTGTGGAATGTGGTCTGGAGGTTGTTTACCAACATATGCATCTTTGATTGGTCCATGTGGATTGTTTCTACTTAATGGCCAACCACGGTCCAGCTGTGTCGGACTCTGTGAGAGTCATGGGGTTTTGTTATTCATTCCATTCCATTCCATTTCATTCCATTCCATTCCATTCCATTCCATTCCATTCCATTCCTTTCTAGCTTTCTGATGAATCTTTTCTCTCTATTCTTTTTAGTATAGTTTTAGTATAGCATTTTAATATAATATCATAATACAATAAATTAGCCTTCTGAAACATGGAGTCAAGATTTTCATCTCTTCCCTCATCCTGGGACCCTTGAACACAACCACAGAGAAGAGACTTTCTCTTCCAGGGAGATCTTCCTTCTGGTGAAGCCAGCATGGCAGAAGGAGCGGTGGGGTAACACTGGCCCAGAGCCAGAGGGGCAGTGGGGATGGCATGGAGGAGGGGGCAGTTGGGTATTGTCTACTGGGGTGAGCAATAATGTCTGATTTCTTCTACCCTCTGTCATCAGTATTGCTGCTCTTACTGTTTGCTTTCTTATCTCATTGCTGATTCCAGTAAATTGTTCTTATCTTAACCCATGATCTTTATTTTTTGTGCTTCCAATTTTCCTCTCCAGCCAACCTCAGGGGAAGAGGGGGAAGGACAAGGAGGAGAGCACCAAGCAAGTAGCAGTGTGCTTTGGAGAGTCTCAGTGGGAACACTAAAATGGGGAGTACCATTCCTAAATCACAGCTATTAGTCCAGAATCTTCCTTCAAAACTTTTTTGATGAAAACCAGTGTAACATTTATTTTCCCAAATAAGTGTTTGCTTTCCAAGACAAATATTTAATTTATTGAGAAAATAAATTTAATTAATTGAAACCTTGACCCTAGGACCTTATGAAAGCTGAGGTTCAGTGGTTCCCCTGCATCAGCTTGATTCCTACCATGTTCCCCTGCTTCCACAGGGAACATGACTCTAGCAGCTTGATTCCTACCATGTTCCCCTGCTTCCACAGGGAACATGACTCTGCAAGGTCACAGGCATCACTTGCCCAGCAAGCCTGCTGTGTGTGGAAAGGATGTGGATGTGAGAGAACTAATAAACAGATCTCAACAGTCACTGGAGAGACATTTCTAAAATACCTTGACTCTTGGTGGAGAGATTTTTAAAAATAAAAAAAAAAGTACATAGATATCTCTGTTATTTTTTTTTCATACAATCAGATTTTCCTTGCAAAGTGAGGAGGAAACATTTGTTTTCTCTCAGCTGGTACAAACTATTTTTGCACCTGTGTAATTTGGCACTCGATACATTAATTATGTTTCTGTATTGCCATAGTGCCTGAGAGCCCAGACAGAGACAGAGAAACCAAAATATTTCTTTCTTGAAGCTGAGGTAGCAGATTTCTAGCTGACAAATAGCAAATCCTTAAATTTGTTTGAAAAAATTCTTAATACCATTCAGACTACAATGAAAATTTAAAATGCAGACAACCTAAAATAGGCATGTGTTGAGATTTCTGTCTATAAGATGGCAAATTTTTAAAATTGCTGGTTTAGGTGCAACATGTACACCAGACACAACTAGAAGCAGACACTTTTTAGCAATTAAATACAAGAGCAGGGTCCCACTGTTCTATGCAAATAAAAAGTTGAAAAATAGTTGTTGATGAATTTGTGTTAGATTCAGCATTATCAAACAATACTTAACCCAAAACTTCTCCCTTGTTTGGTGTCAATTTTCTGATGTCTAATGAGGAGATGACCTCAACCCTACATCCCTCTAGGGTCTTGTTTCTCTAGTGAACTGCTTTTTTGCATGACTCCTGTGGGGGAAATAAAAAAAGAAGAGCTCTATTTGAGAGCACCACCCTTCTAACAATGTATATGGAAATTATCAGGGTCTTCAATGGTTGTTGGGTGATACACACACACACACACACACACACACACACAGTGTGACTGGACAGAAGGACATCTGCAACAGTGTGCCCAACAGAATGCTTTCTCTCTTTCAGAATTTTGTGGCTCCAGTAGCCTAAAAACCTTTCCTGTCAGGCTCCTGTCTATCAGTTTAAATAGTAAAAGCACTTGAAAGCTAAGTTCCTATTTTTGCCTTTGTGATGGCATTTCAAAACTTTCCCTGGAATCATCTCTCATGTGTTAAAGAAACTCCAATGTAAGAGGAGAGAAATAGTGCTGAGCAAGACCACGAACAGCATGGGAAGGCTGTCTGCCAGATTTTGCCTCATCATCCTCAAATCCAGTTCTGAGGGAGTCCTGAATCACTTTCATGCGTATAAAAGTAGAATATTTGCACAAACCCAAGTAAAGATATGGGATTTTACCTCCACTTTTTCTGCTGGCTTCTCAGCTCTATATTTTTCTTGCCCACTTTCCCATTTCACCTTGGATTTTCTCAGCCTTCATTTGCTCAGTAATTCTCTGGTTTATGTCCACAGCCTTGTTAATGTTGTCACTCAGATGCTGCAGGAAAAGACAGCATGCTGATGTCCAGAGGAAAAAGAGGAGGGTGGGAGGTCAGATCACACCTCTGCTAAGTTCATACCTGTGCTGTGGCTGACCTGTTATATTGCCTGGGGGTGTCTCCGTGCTGGGTACCCCAGAGAGTCCCAGCCACACCAGAGGAAAGGCTGTCATCTCTCTGACAGTGTGCAGGAGAGAGGCGAGGAGAAAAAGGAGGGAAGTCTTCAGGCAGAACAGAAAATTAAATGGAAGATATCCCTGTCTCTGGCAAAGGTAGGCAAGTCCAGACAGGGACAGGAATCTCATTCAATTGTTGAGAGAAAGACAGAGATATGAAAAAGAGTAATACTTAATCCGATACGGTTGTTTGTGGTCCTTGAGTAAGGAAGGCTCAGCAGTTCCCAGTGCAGGTATAGATGGGTTAGGCAGAAGCATGGGGAGTGTTGGTCAAAAACTCTTCAGTTACCAACAGACCCCAGGTCTTTTCCACGGCCAGGGAGAAAGGCAGTTCTCTTCCACCAGTGCCATTCCCAGCCTGTTTGACTTCAGAAAAAGGATGGCTTGACCCTTACTCATTGCCCTTTTAGATAATAGCATAAAGGTCACCTCTGGTTTTGACAGCCTTTTAATATAAAAAAGTTAAAAGGTCACATAAACTCCAATATATGGTTAAACTTTTGTCATTCTACACAGCTTTGCTATGTCATGGGACAGAAGGAGGACATGGCTGTTGGCCTTCTCTCTATAAATTCATAAGAGAGGAGATGGAAGTTTTTGCCTTCATCTACAGAAGTAGCTTAAATGGTATATCAGGAAAAATTCTGTATAGAGATGGTTTCACTGTACTACTGGATCATGTGATTAATCTCCTCCTGCTTTTAACATGTTTTATTTCAGGTTACAAAGCATGGTAACTGAACTCTTTTTGTTGTTCTAATTCTACTGATTTATCTTTTCCTTCTTGCTTCTTCCTCAAAGTTTACATACCAGTCAGTCATTTGCACTACCTCACCTAATTAAATGAGAATGTCCAAGTCTTTTGATGAGGAGTAAAAGGTATTATTAGGGCATTTTGCTTTTCTATTACTGATATCCATTTTAATACCTTCACTAACAAAGTAAAGGGAATACATTCAAAGGTCAACATGAAATCCAGAACTAAAGCAATAAGCCATTAAAGCAATAACACATTAAAGGTTTTCAGGTGGTCTATAGGACTGAATTTTAGGCAGTAATTTCATTTAAGGAATGGTAGCTGATTGAAGATTATAAACTGAGTGGAGGTCATAAAAGTTTCTGCCATACCACGGCTGTTCATTGTGAAATAAAACCTGCTTGATCCACACACACCACTACATCAGGATATCCACCTGGGAAATGTGGAATAAGGCTTACATGTTACTGATGTAAAACTACAGCTGCTTTAGAGAACAATGTTCCACAGCTACTTATAATCAGGATCTGTCCATCCTTGCCATTATTTAGAAAACAGTTTTCTTTTGGGGGGAGGAAACTACAATGACATAATCTGCCCCCTAAGGTGTCTGAAAAGAGATATATAGATGTGAGTACAAGAACAGCAATCTTGCCCCATAGTATCCTTCCAGTATCCACAAATGACTACAAATGACTATTACATTGATCTTTAAAAAACCCAGTATAAAATGTCTAAACAATAATTTTTTTAAAAAGTAAGATGCTGCAGTTAGTTAAGTTTAGAAATGTTGCACTGTAGGAGTAGCAGCATGAATGACAGTTTAGCAGGAAATACCCCTGTGAGTTGCAATTTTGTGTATTTCTGACTACAAATGATGAGAAGAAAAAAAAATGTCTGGAAGAAACCTGATTTGGATTAGATATTTATAGCATTCTGAAAGGCACATCTCCCCAACTCCCCCTCATCCTACAGCTCATTTCAACAATCAGAAGGCCATACCCAAGCTCCTGCTGGACAGTCAACAGTGAGCATCGTCCCCCTAGTCCTACAGAGAGGTCAATTCCAAGTCAGCAAGCACATCTCCAGGAAAAACATCTTTATTTTTTCAGTGTGGCCACTGTCCCATGGCCTCTTTTTTGAAGTTCATTGCTTTCACAAGAATTGTGAGCATCCAGATGTCTCTCGTCTCAACTGAGAGAGCTTCCTGAGCAGTTTTCCTTCCCTGTCCTTCTACAGTTCATAATTCTGACATGAGCCATCTTTTCAGGGGATAGAAAGTCACTTCATGAAATCAATAGGACAACATTTCGTGGATCACTAGGCACCCCAGCATAGGAGGATTGTTTGGAGGAACAAGAGAAAATGGAGAGTACAGTGACAAACATTTTTACTCTGTCATATCCTGAATCCTGAATGCTTGAATAATTTATGCTTGTGAACAGATTCCTTAGTGAGAAGACAAAACAAAATCTGATAATGTTTCTTTTAA
>VYZP01036220.1:0-14306 GCA_013400635.1 Hypocryptadius cinnamomeus
AAGGGGAAATGAATTTTAAGGAAGCTCATCTTTCTCTCATTGCTTTCTAGATTTGGTTTCCTTTAGTGGTCAGACAGTGGACTGTAGCTCAGTACTGAGTTGCACTGTAATGTTCTACTGTCCCAAGGATCTAATTCTGCTTCCTTCTGTGCCATTCAGATGGACTGAATTACACACCAGCAAAACCTTTTGGTTTCTCTCCTGGCAATCTGACTGACAACCACAGCTTGTCACAATGAGCCTCTTACATCATGAAAATCATAATCAGCAAGTCTGGTAAAGAGCTGGTAATGCTTCTGAGAAATGGTGGAGAAGTTCTGGGGGAGAACATGAGCAAACTTTAGAAACCACAAAAGCTGTATCCTCCTGAGCAGACATATGTACTACACACACGTGACCAACGTCAGTGCGCTTATGTGCACAAAAGCACTCATGACCAAAGTAAACTAGAACAAAGCAGCATGGGCAGCAAAAAAAAAAAGTCATAGATTAAAATAAATAAATAAAATAATAAGATTCTATCTTAACAACATGACAGCAAGCCAAATGCAAACCATGCAATGGTTTCACTTGGCTTTACAATATGAATTAATAATTACACATTTTTTTGATATGTTTAAACAATGGGATTGCTGATCAACTTTGGTCTGTACATATCTTGATAATGACTGCTACGGTGGATGATTTAACATTCTCTGACAGCAAAAAGCAAAAAAAAAATCAAAAATAAACACTGGCCTTTAAATTTACTCAGAGTAAGGCTAACATCCTCTTAAAATATAAGCTACAAATACAGTTTTCAAATCAAAGTGCTTTTGACACTTGGTCTAAAAAAAAAAAAAGACAAACAACAAATAAAAAAAACATTTATACCACTTCAGAAAGACTCAAGGCTGACTACATCCAATTATAAAATGCAAAATCTTTTCCTCAAGAGATAACATATATATGTATTATATATATAACTTCATGGCTCTATCATGGCCTCATCCTGTACACTTTGCTATTTACTGGCTTCCATTCTACCTTCCTTGGTGAAGCATTTATTACTTCATATCATGCCACTGTGACTAAGATCATATAATATCATCCCACAGACTAAAGTTACCCACTACAAATATATCAAGTACTAGTTTCTGCTCAGAAAGCAATAGAAAAGCACTTAAAGTTTCAGTTATGAAGCCTTGTAAACACACTGATGATTTCCTTCCAACTTAAGAATCCTAGAATACAGATTCATTAACAAAGCAAATAATTGCTTCTGAATAGAGGTACAGTGGGTTTTCCAGAAAAAACTAAAAATTTGATGATTTGTGGAAGAGAAGGGTAGGGGAGAATTGTTGCTTCCATCACTCTTTAAAAACATTTTCTTAATAAATATATCCTTTCAAATGACTGTGATTGTCAGTATATTACCATATTTTATAGGGCCTAACAACCTGCAACCCTGTTACGTTGCAGTACTGCTCAATAATCAAAAGCACTATCATAATAATACTTGAAACAGTAAGGCCCTAACAGACTGCATTCTAACAAGGATTAACTTTACTTGGATATCTCACTGTAACCACAATGAGTATTGCTCTCAAACACAGAACAGAATCTAGTTTAGAAAGGTTAACCTTAAATGCATGTCAGGCTGTACTTGTGGTGTCATTCACATTTGCTTCTGCTAAGAGAAACATAACTTGTCCATGGTACTGTAACTATTAACACTCTAAGATACTATTTACAGCTGCTTCTAAAATAGAGTCAGTTTCTACAACACTTTCACTGTGGTCTGGAATAAATTTTTCCAGGCAGTTCTCTTGCGAAGCAATAGGTGAAAAATTAGGGAACTCTAATTCAACCGAGCCACTGCTTGCCGCCTCATTTTGTGGCTGCCTCCCAGCTTTTTTAAGTTCCAAGATGTTTTTAAATGTAGTTTCTAAACTCTTACTGAGCAGTAAGTCTTCCTGGGATTCACCAGAGCCTTTCCTGTTATCAGGATGCAAAACCTCATTCTTTGGAGAGCTCCTCAGAGTTTTGTCTTGAAGTGAATTATTACACGTTACCTTTGAGAAAGACTGAACTGCGTTCCTTGATATTTTATTGTGTGTTCCATGACTGCCTCTTGACACTATTTTTGACAAGTCTTCAGAACTTGAAGAATTCTCAGTGGACTTGGCAAGATCTTTCCCACTCATCCTTTCTTCAGAAAGGGCCACGTATTGGCTCTCAGAAGAACAATTAGCTTTTTCAAACTTTAAAGCTTTAGTGAGGCTCTCGGATTTTTTAGTAGAAGCTTTTCCTTCTTGTGGTGTCAGAATGTTGTTAGGCACTATAGGAAGTTTACTGTGATTTGTGGACTCTGTTGAACTGGATTTTGGTCGGTCTCTGGCTTGGGTTTTGGTAGTCTGACTTCGAGAAGGTAATGTTTTGCTAGACTGATGGTCACTTTTGCTGGACTGTGCTTCTTCAGCTGTTTTCTCAAATTGTTTGGCAGAACAACAAAAATCGGCCTGATAACCATCTGAAAATTAAGTAGCAACATTTTACTAAAATTACCTACACATCCAAATAACTGACGCTCCAACACAGTTTCTGAGTACTGAAATTCAAGTAACATCCACAGCTTACAGATCTGGGTGTTTAAGAGATGTTCATAAGCTTAAATGTTCTGCTGCATACAGTGCAGGAGATTAGCACTAAATTAATCAGCACACTGCCCACGCATGTGCACTGTAAAACCAGATTAAGGGCACTTCCCAGCATTCTAAATATGCAAACATGGTCTCTGAAGATTAATACTTTCTACAACACAACCTGTGAATATCTTTTAAAATACGCAGATCATGCAGAACCTTTGAACAAATCGTAGCTCTTAATTGTAATCTTGAACAATTAATGTGTTGCCAGGTGCTATGTTTAACAACACCCCAGTTACAAACACTGCCATTTAAATGGCTGTGACACTCCAAGAGCAACACTTCATTAAGATGAACAAGAGTACTCATGCTTCAAACAGTGCTGGTCTTTCTGGCTGCAAGCAAACTCAGATTCTTCCCTGCCAGGATGGAGGCACTGCAGGAGTCATGACTGTTGTCAAAAGAAACTCAAACATTTCTCTACCAAACGGGTAAAATTTTTTTTTTCCACAAATAACTGCTTCAACCCCACAGTGTCTCTGGATTGCTGAATTCTGGAGTCATAAAAAGTTATCTTGCAAATGCTTATTCAGTATTTCACTAACTGGAATCCATAGCAATCAGTGCCTCACTGTGGCCACAACTATTTTTAAACACTCCACACTCAATTTAGAAGTTAAGCGTTACTTACCAGGATCCACAAGTGCAAGACGCTTTTCCCGGGTCAGAGATGCTCTTTCCTCCTGGTTAAACATTCTATCAATCATAACCATTTCTGCAGAGGGATTTATCCGCTGGAGGGAAAGGAAAAAAACAACCAATCGCTGGAGTGACTCATATGTTGGTATCAAATCAAAACATTGATAGCTTAGTTAAATTTCAGAGAAAAGAAACTTCTTTTATTATGTATTTGTGAAGAACATTCACAATTCAACAGTCTTGACTCTGAACCACTACTGAAGCTCAATCACAAAGTATTACTCACACTGTACTGCAAATTTTATTTGGGAAAGACTTTAAAACAGGGAATTGCTATTCCGGTTGTATGAGTTGTACTTTTTCAGGACTGAGGATGCTTTCTACTGTATACCACAATTCTTTTACTTCATACAGTATCCTTCTATTTTAGGGGATCAACCAGCAAAAATCTTGAACTGGGACCACC
Source organism: Hypocryptadius cinnamomeus (assembly GCA_013400635.1). Taxonomy (NCBI): domain Eukaryota; kingdom Metazoa; phylum Chordata; class Aves; order Passeriformes; family Zosteropidae; genus Hypocryptadius; species Hypocryptadius cinnamomeus. Next base: position 3,793 of record VYZP01036220.1, read on the forward strand.
CTATCATCTTCCCTGCACTTCTCTCCTATCCTTGTAACTAGCTGGTGCAGAGCTGCATTTTGCTGACAATGCCCTCAAGCCAGTTGGATTCATCCATCACAAAAAATGTTCACTGCACTAGGCCATAACATAGGCAACTAGTTTCAAACCTGAATGCTATGTGAAATAAACCTTTCAAAATTACTAAATGGGATTTGCCATACAACATACCAGATGCTAAAAGAACAAATCTCAACCTCCATCCTCTCTCTGCATCTGCAAATACTTGCAAATATTTAATTGCTAGGATCTTTTATAATGCAACTGCTAGTTTTAAAACAATATTAATTCTAATAGATTTATTATGTATTCCTGTCCCTAAATATCTAAATGCCTATTATACTCAAATTCAAAACTTTTCCAGGTTTGAAAACTAGCATATCTGAAGTCACAATAGCATTTCCTGATCCTTGCAAAACACACTCTTCAACTTTGTCAGTTCTATTTTACCTTACACCTGGGATTGTGAAAGCACTTAAATCAGAAGCACTTCTGATGAAGTTCCACCTAGCTTTTAAGGACAATGATTTCCTAAACTGTAATATGATTTGGCTCTAATTATAATATGGCTGGAGGCCTCTGAATGGACAACATCAACACTATTTCAGGTTCCATCAGCCACAGAAATACACAGAAATCACCCTCCTGACTATCAGCCTGTTCAGCAGAGAACAGAAGTTCATGCACCTGTTCTGTAGGTATTGTTTTAACAAACTGAATCCCATCCCACAAATAAAGTGTACCTGGGCTCTACACCTTACCATTGCATCTTCTATAAGCAAACATCTGTATTTGTTCAGCATAGCCTGTGTCCTCTTCAGAAGCTGTGTAGCTACAGATTCAAATTCACTGTCCACTGGAAAGACAAAATACACTTTCAAACACTGTTCTTCAATAACCTGCACATATTTTAAAATGTTCATTTTCTTACTCTCTAATTTACATTAAAGATTTTCTCAATACACTGATCGCAAACTTACTGCCAAATTTTAAAAAGAAAATTACCTTTTCTTAAATCTTCTTCTGTTGGCAATGATCCCTGGCACACATGGTATGAAAGGAGTCTCTGAACTGCATCATTTAACGATCTGAACCGACTTTTATCTGGTGTCACAGCATGTACCTGGTCCTTCTGTAATTGCTGCAGAATACTACAAAAAAATTAATGATATATACTTAACATACTGTACAGAGTTTTCACATTGACAAAAGTAAAAATTAAGGTTTCTGCAGCCGAATTAAAATGAAATCATGACTTACAAAGCTCCTTTAGTTAACTGTTTAGCAGCAGGCCTTTTCTGTCCAACCAAATGACCATCGACCTAAGTTCAAAATAAAAGACAAATTACAATATAGCCCCTCATTTGCAAAGCCTAAGTTTCAGGATTTGTTTCTGTCAATTAGGTACATGACCAACACTAACTGTAACCACCACGTAAGTATAAACACTTTCAACTATCTCCTCCTTTCACAGGGTGCTGTGTATCCACAAAATAGGGAAGTGACATAAACCAAAGGTCTGAAATGCTGTTTGTAGACAAATGCCACTGTTGTACATTGTACATACTTCACTAAGAAAGATAAGATCAAAGTTAAAGGGTGCAAAGAAGGAAAGGTACAACTAAAAACTTCTACAAATAAATCTGCTCATACAAACTGTCTCTGCATTTCTCAGATGATGTTATCTTACCTGACATTGATGGATTAGAGTATCTGTGAGGAAAGCAGGCTAAGGTTGTGCACTTATTCTCAAAAGCCACAGTGGATGGGGGGGTGGTAAAAGCCATTCTAGGAATTCTATTTCAGTGTCAATGCTATAGATATGCCCATCAGGTAGAGATCTAAGTAATTTTCTCCTTTGCTTAGACATTTAATGAAATCAAGATTTTTCCTGGGAACACTCTCCTAACACCTGAGGCTCTCTGAGGGGGTAAAGGTTCATGGCAGGCACACTGGAAGCGTATTTGCCTCAAACTAGTCACCACCAAGCAGAATGAACATCTGACCAACTATTACACAACCAGGCTGACCTCCCAGCTGAGCACTACTGTACCTTCTCCTCTACTTGTACACCAATAAGACATGGAAAAACATTCCTGTCCTACTGCATTGACAAATACATTTACAAACAAAAATTTTAAGTCAGATCCTCTCCAAACAAACCTCATCCTGGACAGTGTTTTTGTACATACTTGCATTATGTGGGAAAACTTTTGATGGTAAAAGAAGAAGACTGCAGTAAAGAATAAAACAGACCAAGACCAGATGGAACTGCTCTGCTGCTTCTCACAAACCACTGTATCCCAATCAGCTAGAGAACAGCTGAGTTTGTAAGAAATAATGAGAAGAGTAGGTTGAACTATTGGCCAACTCAATGAAGAATTGCTATGTCATACAAAATTATCTTCAGGGAACAGTACAGTCAGACTCCACTTAATGAACTGAATCTCAAAGCAGCATTCAGTGTATCAATTTGCAAAATAATCAACATTTATTATGTCAAGGTAGAATTTGTCAAGTTTGAGGGAGTACATATACTCTACAAAAAACCTACAATGATTCCTTATTTGTTTACTCACTACCTCCCCTTACCCCACTGGAGAGGAGAATTAGGAAAAAAAGTAAACCTTGTGGGTTGAAAAGAACAGTTTAAAAACAGAAACAAAATAAAATAATACAGTCATGATATAGTTATTATAAAGTTGTAATGAAAAAGAGAAAAAGGGAGAATTAAACCCAGGAGAAACAAGTGACACCCAATGCAATTGCTCAGCACCCTCTGAACAATGCCCACCCCATTCCCGAGCAGCCATCAGCTGCAGTTCCAACATTTCCACCCAGAACACGATGCTCCACAGCATGGGACATTCTTCTGGCAGTCTGGGCCAGCTGTCCTGGGTGTGCCACTGGCACAGCACGGGGCACTGGAAAGGCCATGAGTTGCAGAGTAAGCACTGCCCAGTAACTAAAACACTGGTGTGTTATCAATGCTATTCACAGCCCAAATCCAAAACACAGCATTGTACCACCTACTAAGAAGAAAATTAGCTCTGTCCCAGACAAAACCAGGACAAACAGGGAAATACATAAACAGAAGTGCTCTCTACCTGTATACTCTGCTGAACTGATGATGAACCTATCACTTTTTCTTGTGGCTGTGCTGTTCCTAGAGATTGTTGTATGATTTTTCCTCCAGAGTCCTGTCCTATAAAAAAAGGTTTAAAAGATTCTTGTCATCCAAAGCAAGAGGGAAATAATTTTGTATATTTATCCCGATAATTTCACCTGAGTTTTCAGGAAAGCTACATCTTATGCTTAAAAGCATTAGTGCAACTATCCTGTGGAGAAACCAGCTCTTAAAAATTAAACAGGACTGATATTTTGCCTGAAAATAAAAATCCTCAGATATAAATCACATCACACCATGGTACTGCAACATAAGAAGAAATTCAAGTGCTGTAAGTTTAGTGTCCCAGCAATTTGCTTAAAATCATGTAGTAAATTTTAACAAGCTTTTCAATACCAATCCTCCCTCAAGTGTATCACCCAATTTTTTCTAGAGCTCCTGGAAGTACTTAAGACAGCAAGCATATTTTTTCCCCTAGATTTTTTTAGATAGGCAGACTTTCTCCAATTGCCTTGCTTCATAATCCAAACAGCATCTTATCTGTCATGGTACCTTACAACCAAAACAAGTAAGAATTTATTAGTTTTTTTTCCCCAAAGACACTCAGCATACTGTGCAGATTGTATAGAATTGCCTGGACAGCTTACACGTAACAGTACACAAGGGAAAAAAAAAAGGCAAGGTAGAGTATAGGACCTTGTTCAAAAGGTTACTTTTGCACAAAGAGAACAGGAAGGTTACTGCATTTTTCTGCTTGCCTTGAATGTACTGGTTTTGTTCTTTCAGTAGCAAGCTGCTTGAAAAGCTGCTATTCTGCCATGAACAATGCATGAACTATTCTAACTGAAAGGGACACATTCAAGAACAATGTGAGTGATGACAGCCTGCACATAACCTTGTAATACCTATTTCTCTTCCCTTTGTAACTGAAGCAGCAGAACATTCAACATTCTAGAACTTTCATGGAATTTTAGCAGATGCCTGCATTTTGAAAATTAAGTATTTCTATTTTGCTAGCAAAAAAAAAAAAAAAAAAAAAAAAAAAAAAAAAAGACAAAATTTGGGTTTTTATANAAAAGGTACAATTTTGGATTTTATAGAGGAGAGAAATATTGCTAATTGTGAAGATTCAACTTTTCTCTCTAGAAAATGAAGTGCCGTGATTGGGAAAAATCAAAGCGCATATTCAATACTGACAAAATATAGCTGGAGTTCTTCTAAATATAAAACTCCAACAACCTTTAGAACCCTATGAGCACAAGGCATCTATCTAAGTCTGACACACTGAAGAAGAATGAATCTCTGTTGCTGCAGAAAATTAAGAAAATTATGTTAAAAAGACCTTAGTTGACCTGATAGTGTGTTGCTCAGAAGACTTGTTAGCTGAGGCTGTCTCAAATTGTCCTGTGTCTTCGATGCAGAAACTGGTGATGTCTGGCTCACGGCCTTTTTCTGTGTCACAAACATAAAATAAAGAACAAATCTTTTTAAAAATCGCAGTGAAATATTTACTGAAAGCTTTAAGAAAAACAAGGAAAATGCACCTAAAATTCATCTCCATGTATATTTTTTTGACTTCAAACTCATCAGTGGTGAAATTTCACACATCTCAATCCCTCCAAGTTCAAGAATTTTATAAAGTAAATCAGAGGGGAACAGAAATTACACTAACACCACAAACATATACCAGTTGTATTCTACAAGACCACTCATTTCCCACTCCAAGTGGCCCTTAGAAAACCCAGCTTCTCAGAGTTCCAAAACTGCAAGATGATGAAATTGCTTTCCCAATAAAAAAAAAATCCACAGTGGAACAAAGCCTCCGCTGCTTAGCAACTGAATGATACATGGTTTAGTATAAAGCACAATGTTTAAAATGCAGGTACAAACAAACGAAAAAGATTCTGGCAAATAGTGTCATTCGTACTCTGTAAGTTCCCATTTACAGCTCTGAAATTTCAGCACAAGAACAAAATTATCTTTTACAGCAATAAGAAATACTCTGCTTTTATAACTGCTGAAACTCACTGACCCAGCACATGACCTGCAAATAGGAAGATGTAGACACATGAAAACAAAGTCAGACAGACCTCAAATGACTCATCTGCAAACAAAACCTTACAACCTGCACCAGAAATCTTGACAAAGATTACAAACGTTTCTATGTTCATACTAATTTTTTAAATACACATTATTTTCTAAGACATTATTTCACTGCAGACTTTGGGTTTGGTTAAAAAAAAAAAAATCAATCAGGCCTTTGGAAAAAGAAAGATCTAAGTAAAAGAAGTAAAAGAAAAAGGAGAAAGATCTAATTAGTGCAGATGCATTCTGAGAGAGTGACCAGTATTTTAAGATGACAAAAAAAAAGCTTAAAAATTACAGAAATTGAATAGCTTGTTGCTAATTGCGTTAGAAGTCACTGAGTTAAAATTGGCAGTTCACTCTGGAACTTTATGAATTTTTTTCTTTTAAACTTTTGACTGTTTGTAAGTTCACTTATGAAAACAGAAAAAATTGAGTTGAATATATACTGCAAATGTGTCTACTTACAAAACAGACAACACCAAACCTTAAAAGTGAATTCTGATTTTTTTTAAGTACTAGCTTGACTTTTTAGAGGTTTTTGTTTTAATGTTATGCTTTTACAAACTGTTTTAAAAGGTATTTCTTTTTAAGGATCCTAAGAAACATTTCTTGTCTTTGCACCAAATTTGAAAGCTTCTAACTGCTCCAGACACACATAACGAAAGCGTCAATATGATAAATAACAAAAGGAAGCCCAAGAAACCTTTTCATCTCTAATTTCAGTAAGTCAAACCTTGAAAATGCATAGGTTTTAGTGAGGTCAAAAGACTTAAGTGCTAAGAATAAACCTGAGCCTTTACATCTAGCCTATAGTAACGTTTACAGGAGAGCTTGCAATTGCATAAACTTACAATGCCCATTCCTTTAAACAGGAGCAGACACAGATCAATGCTAAGCACTTCTGAAAATAACAAAATCTTCGGAATTAATCAAAGTGACAGAGTTGTTCCATCAGTAACAGATTTAAAAAATACCAAGTGAAATGATGACTCCGGGCTACAGCAATTTTCAGCAGTTCCACAGTATTTGTAATAATACAAACCAGCAAAATTAACATTCTGCCTTTCTTCGGCTACATTGTCAAGCAGCTTTCATACCTGACCAAAGGCAAACTGCTGTTGTGTTACTCCCACAGACGTGTGACTAAAGGTGCTGACAGACTTGGAGGAGGATGCTGGAAGACGATGCGATGCGCTGACGGCAACCTGAGCTCTGCTCTGGACCAGCTGATCTCCCGTAAAGCTCCCTCCCGATGCGACAGACTGAACGGATGCTCCCAAGCTGGGGTGCACTGAACCAGAAGAACTCGCAGCAGCAAATCGACCAGAAGCTGACATATTTGAGCCTGTGGACTGCCCAGGTGACATGGTGGTAAAACTCGATCTGCCTTGAGAAACATTAGCTTGGCTGGGTGACAAATGCAACACCGTTGGCGACGCCTGCTGCAGTGGCACCTGTCCACCAACAATTTGGGAAGTTCCATGATTTACTATAACTTGGTTTCCAGGAGCTGTGAATGTCTGGCCTGAAACAAGCTGAACAGCTGTGTTCTGATTATTCAGCATCTGTCCTGAATACGACTGGTTGGCTCTTAGCATGTTTGTAGAGTTCCTGTTGAGCATTACATGCTCAGCAGACACTTGGCCAGGAACCAGCTGGGAAGGCTGAGTCTGAAGAAGTTGCCCATTTATGGCCTGGACATGATGAACCGAATTAGAATTAACAGACAAACTTGTAGGTATGAGAAACTGGTTTTGAGGTGCATGCGGCTGTCCCATAGGAGAATGGATAACAATACTACCTCCGGCATTGCTAACTGTTTGAGGTGTAACCGATTTTCTTGTATTTTGTTGTTGATTAACAATATTAACAGACATATGAGGACCAACTACTGAACTCTGAGGTGAGTTTGCAGAAGCAAATGGAATCCCTTGCTGTACATGATGTTGCTGTATTCCCAAGTTATTCACATTGTAAGCAGTCTGCTGACCCATCTGAATAGGCTTTGGTTGGATATTAACAGGAACTTTGTTAGAGTTTGGTGCCAAACCCCTTTGAATGATGATATTATGGACAGGCAATGAAGTCTGAAAATTTGTGCTGTTAAATGGAACAGTTACAGGTTGTGCTACGGGACTTGAATTTGAGTTACTGAACAGCGAGTTCCCATTTGGAGTTTGTCTATGAACCAAGAGGCCACTGCTCATGTTCGCAGGTGTTTGCTGACCATTGCCTTTCAGTATTATCTGAGATCCATCGAGGTTATTGATGGTCATCATGGAAGGTTGATTACTAAACGAACCAATCAGCTGGATCTGCCCAGAACCACTAATCTGGCTGCTATTAGACAAATGCTGGCCGGGAACACTAATTCCGACATGTTGCATAAAGCCATGTTGCACACCAACTGTATTGCTTGCAAAAGATGCTCCAACAGGTTGCTGTACCACTTGAGTAACTCCTATAGGTTGCAACGTCTGACCTGAGTAATTAGAAACATTAGAAGCCTGAGTAAAGGATGCTGATGAAGAAGGATGAAGCTGAGCTTGTGCAAACTGTTGGCTAGAACCTACACTGGCATCCAAATATGCCTCTTCCGCCAAAGTCTGTTCAGTAATATTGGCCTCCTGCAAGGACTTCTGAAGAATATCAAAAGGCTGATCCTCAGTAAGATCAGGTAAAGGAGAAGACACAAGTTCATCTTCAAGAAATTGAAGGCTACTGGACAGCTGCAGTCCATCACTAGGCCCCTCTCCAAGCTGACCACTTACACCTTTTACAGACGACTTAGGATCAGTGTTCTGAAATGCAAAACAAGAAATAAATCACTTTCAGAAATTCCAGTATCTGTTTTGTTTCCTCATTAGTTGTTTTTTCATGCACACAACCCTTCTACACAGAACTATACTCTCCCCATAGCATGTGCAGGGTGATGTTGACCCCATACAGTGAGCCAGCACAAACAGGTCATGGATACCCCACTCACACCCTCAGACTGCTGGAGACGCTTCTCTCCTTTCCCTTCTCACATCTCTCAATACACAGCACTTAGCTCTCTGCAGCTGCACTGTTTCAAGAGGACACGAAATGCTCTCTAAGTGCCATTTTCCCTTCCTCAAGCTGAGCACTCTACTGACAAAAGGAAAAAAGAAACGAGGAGGGAAAACACCTCCACTCTAATTCTGTTTGGGGCAAGGCTTCAGTATCAACAGTAGAAGCAGAGAAAAGGCAGAAAAAAGCTTTTCTTCCACTGACTTCTATCAAACGAGATTCGCCTCCAAAATCCTACCATCATTTCTACAATCAGTGTAAACTAGTGACCACTTCATAAAGTTAAGGCATTATGCTAACTCCTTGTTTAAAAAAAAAATTTAGAAACAAGGGAGTAAGAAAAAAAAGCGTAACAGACTGTGGTTTATGCTCATAAAAAGATTACTGAGAACTATAAACATTGGAACTACCACAAATATTAAGTGGCACCTTCAATGAAAAAATCTGTCAAATCCACATCCATTAACACCATCATAAGGAAAATCAAAACCTATTTACTCTGGCCTACTGTCAAGATTTTCCTAAAACAAAGTTCTGTCCAGAAACTCTAGACAACACAAGCATCAGGTTTCTGCAGATAGAATGACAAATTTAAATGCATAATAATACTCACTATAGCTTTAAGCTAGGCAAAGTAAAACTTTCTAAATTGCATGATCACATATCAGCTATTCAGAAGCAACAACCAGTTTCTTTTTAGGTCAGGATAAATGGAAACTGCGGGTGTGCAATTATCAGTCACACTCATACTCTGAGCCTTCACTCCATGAAGGTCATAGATGCTTGTTTTCACCTCATGTAAACAGTGTGAAGATGCTGCAAGCCATAATTATCACATGCAATGATGTCCCCACCCTAACTTCAGTTCCCCAAGCATACTTATTCAGAATTTTACCCCAATCTGTTCCTGAAAAAAACTGTGTATTTTCTGAAACTTCAGTCATGTTTCAAAATACTAAAAGATTCTTCTTAAGATTAGATAAAATATTTTCAAGTTACAACTATTAAACTGCAGCAAGCTTTTAGCATTTATGTTAATACAGGAATTAAACCACTGCTTAAATGTGTCAGTGTCTGAACCTCAGGAACACCTAAAGCTACAAATCAGGTTCTCAACTGTACCTAGCTACCAGTGGGCAGAGTAAAAAGGAATCACTAATTAGGCTATAATTAGGACTCAGTGTCAGGTTCAGGGGGATTCCCTATTGCATCTCTAAGTTGTCCCCAACTAAATGACCAAACTGAAATCTTTTACAACTGTATAACTTAAACAGTTACACCAATGCTATTCCAGTTAGTACAAACAATACAACTATTACCTACTACCAATAATAACACTAATAAATGATATTACATGCAATCAAGATTAATAGCTTAAAACTCTCCCACTGGAACAGAGAATCCCAAGTTCCATTCCCTGCTCCCAGGACTATTTAACATTAGAAAATAATTTTATATGCAAAAACTAACTTCCAAGTTAACATCTGAATCATTACTGTCCAGATTCAGAAGAGCCACACAATACCACGCTAAATTCAAGAAGAAACCAAAGCCTCTGCAGCCTCATGAATCTGCTGCCCAAGAAGAAGATTCTTATTCTCACTGGCTCCACGAATATTCTGCTCTCTTTTGCTGTCCTATTATACTGTAATAGGAGAATGGAAGCAGCTACCCAGTACAAGCCAGGTAACAGGGCAATGGCTAGGGAAGCCTCTCATGACAACTGCCACAGGAAACCAATGTGGAATCAGCAGAGGTGGTACAGACTCAGGGAAGGTTGGGATGGGGCATGGAGGGGAGTGCAAGGGAGTGGAAAGAGTGCCTTCTTTTCCTTCAGTCAGCAGGAACTTCATCTTGCTTGTGTTAGGTGTTGGCTGAGGATGCTTACCAGCTGAGGCATTGAACCCTTGACACTGAATTTGTAAACTCTGCCACTGAAAGGCTGAGACAGGCAGCAAGACAGTCAACCCTACTTCATGGTAGCAATTCTGAACATATACAAAGACAGAACTTTCAGTATCTGCAAAAACTTTAATGACAAAAGCCTCAGAAGCATTTAACTTTTCAGGTATCCCGTTTTATAAGCAGGGACTCTGAAACCATCTCTTTATGGTAACACTTGTTCCTTCCCAATGAACTGTAAAAATCTGTAAGGATTTGTAATGAAGTCATTCTTCATTTATGTCAGCACAGGGATCCCACAGGAGGC